>JAVJIX010000484.1:0-5000 GCA_036785185.1 Paratrypauchen microcephalus | reverse complement strand
GGTCTGGGTCCGGGTCCGGGTCTGGTCTGAGTCTCTCTCCGTCCTCAGGGTTCTGGGTTCCGTGCGTCGGACCTCTGTGACGGCGGCGTGTTTAAGCCCCTCCTCCTCGGCGTCGGGCTCATGGTTTTTCAGCAGATGACGGGGATCAACGCCATCATGTTCTACGCCGAGAGCATCTTCCAACAGGCGCACTTCCAGGTCCTCCTCTCTCCTCCTGTCCTCCTCCTGTCCTCCTCCTGTCCTCCTGTCTCCTCCTGTCCTCCTCCTGTCCTCCTGTCTCCTCCTGTCCTCCTCCTGTCTCCTCCTGTCTCCTCCTGTCCTCCTCCTGTCTCTCCCCGTCTCCTCCCTGTCCCTGCCTCTCCTCCCTGTCCTCCTGTCTCCTCCCTGTCCTCCTCTCTCCTCCTCCCTGTCTCCTCCTGTCCTCCTCCTGTCCTCCTCCTGTCCTCCTGTCTCCTCCCTGTCTCCTCCCGTCCTCGTCTCTCCTCCTGTCCTCCTCCTGTCCTCCTTGTCCTCCTCTCTCCCTCCCGTCCTCCCTCTCCCGTCCTCCCGTCTCCTCCCGTCTCCTCCTGTCCTCGTCCTCCTCCTGTCCTCCCTCCCTCCCGTCCTCCTCCTGTCCTCCTGTCTCCTCCTGTCCTCCTCCTGTCCTCCTGTCTCCTCCTGTCCTCCTCTCCCTGTCTCCTCCAGTCTCCTCCTCTCCTCCCGTCTCCTCCTCTCCTCCTGTCTCCTCCTGTCCTCCTCCTGTCTCCTCCTGTCCTCCTGTCCTCCTGTCCCCTCCTCCCTGTTCTCCTCTCCTCTCCTCCTCCTGTCCTCCTGTCTCCTCCTCTCCCTCCTGTCTCCTCCTGTCCTCCTCGCCTCCTCCTGTCCTCCTCATCTCCTCCTGTCTCCTCCTGTCCTCCTCCTGTCCTCCTCCTGTCTCCTCCTCTCCTCCCGTCCTCCTGTCTCCTCCTGTCTCCTCTCCTGTCCTCCTCCTCTCCTCCTGTCCTCCTGTCTCCTCCTGCCGTCCTCCTTGTCCTCCTGTCTCCTCCCCTCCTCCTGTCTCCTCCCTGTCTCCTCTCGTCTCCTCTCCTCCTGTCTCCTCCCTGTCCTCCTGTCTCCTCCTGTCCTCCTCCCTGTCCTCCCCCTGTCTCCTCCTCTCCTCCTGTCCTGTCTCCTCCTGTCGTCCTCCTGTCCTCCTGTCTCCTCCCCTCCTCCTGTCTCCTCCTGTCCTCCTCGTCTCCTCCTGTCCTCCTGTCCTCCTCCTGTCCTCCTCCTGTCCTCCTCCTGTCCTCCTGTCTCCTCCTGTCTCCTCCTGTCCTCCTCCTGTCTCCTCCTCCTGTCCTCCTCTTGTCTCCCTCCTGTCCTCCTCCTGTCTCCTCTTGTCTCCTCCTGTCTCCTCCCTGTCCTCCTCTTGTCTCCTCCCTGTCCTCCTCCTGTCTCCTCCTGTCCTCCTCTTGTCTCCTCCTGTCCTCCTGTCTCCTCCTGTCCCCTTGTCCTCCTGTCGTCTCCTGTCTCCTCCTGTCCTCCTGTCTCCTCCTGTCCTCCTGTCTCCCTCCCTGTCTCCTCCCCTGTCCTCTGTTGTCTCCTCCCTGTCCTCCTCCTGTCCTCCTCCTGTCTCCCTCCCTGTCCTCCTCTCTGTCTCCCTCCTGTCCTCCTGTCTCCTCCTGTCCCCTTGTCCTCCTGTCTCCTCCTGTCGTCTCCTGTCTCCTCCTGTCCTCCTGTCTCCTCCAGTCTCCTCCTGTCCTCCTGTCTCCTCCTGTCCTCCTGTCTCCTCCTGTCCTCTCTTGTCCTCCTGTCCATCGGTGTGTTTGGTGTTTCAGAACGGGGACGTGGGCTCTGTGATGGTGGGCGTGGCTCAGGTGGTGTTCACGGCGGTGGCGGCGGTGGTGATGGACCGCGCCGGGAGGAAACCGCTGCTCATCATCTCAGGTCTGTGTAGAACCCATCTGTCCCATCTTCCTTCACCCCGGACACTTCCTCCAGCTCCTCCGGGGGGACCCCAAGGTGTTCCCAGGCCAGCCGGGAGACATAGTCCCTCCAGTGTGTCCTGGGTCTTCCCCGGGGCCTCCTCCCGGTGGGACGTGCCCGGAACACCTCCCGAGGGAGGAGTCCAGGAGGCGTCCGGAACAGATGCCCGAGCCACCTCAGCTGGAGCGTTACCGACTAGATGTAGTCGGCCTCACCTCCACTCACAGCCTGGGCTGGACCCTCCATTTCTCTGGCGTTGCCCGCGGGGAACAGCGGCGGGCTGATGTGGGCCTGCTCATTGCCCCACAGCTCAGCCGCCGAGTGTTGGCGTTCACCCCGGTGAACGAGAGGGTCGCGTCCCTGCGCCTTCGGGTCGGGGACAGGTCTCTCACTGTTGTGTCGGCCTACGGGCCAAACAGCAATTCAAGGGTGTCCACCAGTGCACGTGGCACCAGGACACCCTAGGACGGAGGTCGATGATCGACTTTGTTGTCGTGTCATCTGACCTCCGGCCGCGTGTCTTGGACACTCGGGTGAAGAGAGGGGCAGAGCTGTCAACCAATCACCACCTGGTTGTGAGTTGGGTCCACTGGTGGGGGAGGAAAGACCTGGCAGACCCAAGCGTATCGTGAAGGTCTGTTGGGAACGTCTGGCAGAGCCTCTGTCAGGGGCACCTTCAACTCACACCTCCGGGAGAGCTTCTCCCGGATTCCGGGGGAGGCTGGGGACATAAGAGTCCGAATGGGCTCTTTTCTCGGCCTCTATTGTCGATGTGGCCGCCCGTAGCTGTGGTCATAAGGTCTGTGGTGCCTGTCACAGCGGCAATCCCCGAACCCGGTGGTGGACACCGGAAGTAAGGGATGCCGTCAGGGTGAAGAAGGAGTCCTATCGGGCCTTGTTGGCTCATGGCACTCCTGAGGCAGCTGACGGGTACCGGCGGGCCAAGTGTGCTGCAGCCCGGGCGGTCGCAGAGGCAAAAACTCGGGTTTGGGAGGAGTTCGGAGAGGCCATGGAGGAGGACTATCGGACGGCATCAGAGAAATTCTGGCAAACCGTCTGACGCCTCAGGAGGGGGAAGCAGTGCTTCACCAACACTGTTTACAGTGCGGGTGGGGAGCTGTTGACCTCGACTGGGGATGTTATCGGACGGTGGAAGGAATACTTTGAGGATCTCCTCAATCCCACCGTCACGTCTTCCGAGGAGGAAGCAGAGGCTGGAGACCTGGAGGTGGACTCACTCATCACCCTGGCTGAAGTCACTGAGGTGGTTGGAAAGCTCCTCGGTGTCAGGGCCCCGGGGGTGGATGAGATCCGTCCTGAGTATCTCAAGTCTCTGGATGTTGTGGGGCTGTCTGGGCTGACACGTCTCTGCAACATGGCGTGGCGGTCGGGGACAGTACCTCTGGACTGGCAGACACCCCACAGAAGTAATTACCCCCTCTTTAATACCCCACAGAACTTTTGAAAGCGTCTGTAAGTGCCCGTCTCTGTGCTGCCCCCTGCAGGTGTGTCCATGGCGTTGAGCACGGCGGCGTTTGGCATTTATTTCGACCTCCTGAACCAACCTCAGCCCCAAACCCACATGGCCTGGCTCGCCCTCGTCAGTATGGGAGTGTTCATTATAGGTAAGACCAGGACTGAACCAGGACTGAACCAGGACTAGACCGGGTCTGAACCAGGTCTGACCCTCTCATCCCTCAGGCTTCGCTCTGGGCTGGGGGCCCATCCCGTGGCTGGTCATGGGCGAGATTCTCCCGGTCCGAGTCCGAGGCTTCGCTGGAGCCGTCTGTGTCCTCACCAACTGGGGCATGGCCTTCGTCGTCACCAAGAACTTCCACGACATGATGGTACCAGGACTAAACCAGGACTAAACCAGGACTAAACCAGGACTAAACCAGGGACTAAACCAGGACTAAACCAGGACTAAACCAGGACTAAACCAGGGACTAAACCAGGACTAAACCAGGACTAAACCAGGGACTAAACCAGGACTAAACCAGGACTAAACCAGGACTAAACCAGGATTAAACCAGGGACTAAACCAGGACTGAACCAGGGACTAAACCAGGACTGAACCAGGACTGAACCAGGACTGAACCAGGACTAAACCAGGGACTAAACCAGGGACTGAACCAGGGACTAAACCAGGGACTAAACCAGGGACTAAACCAGGACTGAACCAGGACTGAACCAGGACTGAACCAGGACTGAACCAGGACTGAACCAGGACTAAACCAGGGACTAAACCAGGGACTGAACCAGGGACTAAACCAGGACTAAACCAGGACTGAACCAGGACTGAACCAGGACTAAACCAGGACTAAACCAGGGACTAAACCAGGACTGAACCAGGACTGAACCAGGACTAAACCAGGGACTAAACCAGGGACTAAACCAGGGACTAAACCAGGGACTGAACCAGGGACTAAACCAGGGACTAAACCAGGGACTAAACCAGGACTGAACCAGGACTGAACCAGGACTGAACCAGGACTGAACCAGGACTAAACCAGGGACTAAACCAGGGACTAAACCAGGGACTAAACCAGGGACTAAACCAGGACTGAACCAGGACTGAACCAGGACTGAACCAGGACTAAACCAGGACTAAACCAGGACTAAACCAGGGACTAAACCAGGGACTAAACTAGGACTAAACCAGGACTAAACCAGGAACTAAACCAGGAACTAAACCAGGGACTAAACCAGGGACTAAACCAGGGACTAAACCAGGACTAAACCAGGGACTAAACCAGGACTGAACCAGGACTGAACCAGGACTGAACCAGGACTAAACCAGGACTGAACCAGGACTGAACCAGGACTGAACCAGGACTAACCCAGGACTAAACCAGGACTAAACCAGGACTGAATCAAATCTGATTTGCAGATTTCTGTCGTTTTGTCAAAATTACCTTACAGATTTCTCATATGACAAAGTTAAATTACGCCCAGTCGGAAAGACGTCATTGATATCGACGATGTTATTTCCGGATCGTCAAACGAACTGAAACAAAAAAAAAGAATCCTCTGTACAACTGTTAACTAGATTCAGT
>JAVJIX010000005.1:16902500-17180500 GCA_036785185.1 Paratrypauchen microcephalus | reverse complement strand
AGCAATGTTATGTTAACATCCTTAATCCTTTGATGTTGCCTTTAGTTGATTGCAATCAGATTTATCAATGAAGAGCACGAGTTTTAGACCCAATAACTCAAACCTGAATCAATTGAAGAACAAGAAGCCAGGCTGACCATTTGAAATGAATGAGCGCCATTATCCTATCTGCAGTGCAAACTGCCTACCCTCTACAATAACTCTATGACTCCAAGCTTCTCCGTTAACATATAAGGTAACAATATATACTTGAACTATATTCTGGCAGACATATAATAGAAAAGGACCAAAATATTGTTTAGGTCCAAGAGAAATAGAGTCTTTAGCATCTGTTCAGATGCTGTATATGTCCCTACACATCTTATATGCAGTTCATATAACCTGTACAATTTAAATGTTATATTTTCTATCTCGTTTCTCATGATTTTTAAATCTCATATATATATCTTTATTGTTAAACTAAAGGGAGCTGATCTTTGTCGCATTTTTTCCCTAATTTGATTTTAAATGTAATTAGTTGTTAAAATGTAAGTATTGAGCGTTAATACAAAACATGAGCAAACTTATCAGCATTTGCAAACATACAATAGTTACAGATATTGTAGCCTTTCCATGTGCTATTCATTTATATTTTCATCATCAGGTGATTGTTAAATTTTTTTGTATTTCATGTCCTCATTGACATTATGCATTATGTAATGAAGAAGACAGCTTGAAAAATCTTTGGGTTTGATTGATATGCCTGAAGAAGTGCTTGATAATTGAGTTGGACTCATATGTTAACAGAATTGATTACTTGCTGATTCTGCAGTTAGTAGCTGTGTTTGGAGCTTGTTCAAAGCAGTGACCCCTGTAATGGTCTTTGCAGAAGAAACAGTCCTTGTTGTTCAAATGATGTTGATTGATGCAGGCCGAACAGACACAGTCATAATTAGGAAACAAATGATGATAGACTTGTTTCATGAAGACAAGTTTAATATTTAAAAGTCAATAGGCCATATTTTATTTTCTTTTGTCTGTAACAAGCTTTATATTAGATATTGTTTGTTTGCTGCTTCAGCAACATTTTAAGCATTTCAATTTCTGGATCTAAAGTTTTTTTACAAGTCCAAGTCTAATAAATGCTTTGACCATCTACCTTTCCTTTATGTAATAATTGTCTGTAGCCGTGTCCCAATTTGAATAATATCCACGGGAACGCTGACGCATTTATGGTATCTTCTACTATGCATTATACTTGTAGTTTACAGTTGTATGAAAATGTCACCATAGCTTGTATAATAATTCACTTTTCTTCATTAAATAAACAAAAAAGCCGTTCATTGTTCCTAAAAGAGACCGGTGAGACACAGATTTTTAAGGCAATATTCATTTATGAAATTTAACAAATGTGAAATATTTTGTGTAATTCACTTTGTCATTTGGGAATACCTGCAATCAACATGGTATTGGAATATAAAACTGTTGGATGAGCTAGACTGAACTTCATAGACATGCATCACACAAAAACTGAGGCCAAGGCAGCCAAATGCAATTGTCTTTCCTCTTACTCTCTCTCCTCTAATCTCCTCTAACTCCTCTCCTCTCCCCTCAAAGATTTTTTACTCTAACTCCCTCTCTCTCTCTCTCTCTCTTGTACTCTCTCTCCTCTAACTAAATTTCTCCTCGGAATGGAAATACAAATCTCTCTCTCTCTAACTCTCTCTCTCTCCCACTCTCCTCTAACTCTCTCTCTAGAATTAACTCTCTCCCCTCTGTCAAGCAAGTTGTTTCTCTCCCTCAAAATCTCTCTCTCCTCTAACTCTCATCTCTCCTCTAATCTCATCTCTCCTCTTAGTCTAACTCTCTGAAAATCTCTCTCCTAACCTCTCTCTCTCCTCAAACCTCTTTTCTTAGCTGAAACTCTCTCTCCAACTCTCTATCTCCCTCCTTTAGCTCTCTTTCCTCTAATCTCTCCTCTAACTCTCTCTCCTTTAACTCTTCTCCTCTAACTCTCTCCCTCTAACTCTCTCTCTCTCTAACTCTCTCTCTCTCTAAACTCTCTCTCTGAGCTGATCTCTCCTCTCCCCTCCTCTAGCTCTCTCTCTCCTCTCCTCCTCTCTCTCTCTCTCCTCTCCCCCTCCTCTAGCCCCTCCCTCCTCCTCTGCTCTCTCTCTCTCTCTCTACTCTCCCTCTCTCTCTTTTCTCTCTCTCTCTCTTAACTCTCTCTCTCTCCCTCTCTCTCTCTCCACTCCTCCCTCTCTCTCTCTCCTCCGTTTTAATTTCTCTTTCTCCTCTTTTCTAGACACAGCCAGGTTTGTATTGATGAGGATCTGCCCCACACTGTAGGATCTAACCCTCCTCCTCTCTCTCTCTCCTCCTCTCTCTCTCTCTCTCTCCTCTATTCTCTCTCTCTCTCTTTTCTCCCTCTCTCTCTGATGAAACTCTTCTCCCTCTTCTCTCTCTCTCTCTCATCTCCTGCCTCTCTCTCTTTCTCTTCTGTCTCTTTTCTACTCTTTCTCTCTCTCCCTTTTCTCTCCTCTCTCTCTCTCTGTAATTTCTCGCTCTCTCTCTTCCTCTCTCTCTCTCTCTCTCTCTCCTCTCCTCCCCCTCTCTCTCTCCCCTCCTCCCTCTCTCTCTCTCTGTCAGTAGAGGACACAGAACACACAGGTTTGTGTGTGTGATGAGTATCTTTTCCCCCACACTGTAGCTCAATATAAAGATGATACTTTACCCCTGAACTATGTCCACATGGATTTTTTTTTTTGGTTTATTTTTCAATTTGGTTGACTTAAATCATGCTATAGATGAATATTACTCCAGGTTCAGCCCTGGTTCTGTCCTGGTTTAGTCCTGGTTTGTTTCTAGTTTAGTCCTGGTTCAGACCTGGTTCAGTCCTGATTTAGTTCTGGTTTAGTCCTGTTCCCTCTTAGATTTAAACAAACTTGTAAACAGGACTGGGAGAAGTTGGTGGAAACATATCAAATTTGATGAATATTTGAATATGAGACTGCATTATTTTCAGTGAAATGTGCCTCAGACTTCAACTATCAGTCAAGTCATTAGTACAACTTTGGTCCTAATACCCAAAAAATTAAAGATTTTGAAACAACTCTCTTGAATATCTATACAAATACTGTATGTATGGTGCAATGTCTTAGAATGATGCCACCTTTAAAATATGACAATGCACAGGTGCATTAAACAATGAGTGGCAACCAATGATACTAAAACAGGACTAGATTGCATTTCAAGTTTCTCCTCTTGGTTAAAACACTGTTTGCATGCTGTTGGTATTTATACAGTATCACTCTGGGAGTATTTCCATGCAAGAAACATCACACAAGACACAGTTGAAGATTTTTACCAGAAAAATTCTGTGAAATTGGATCCCCATTCAAATTCTAGCTTTTCACTCATCATGATTCCACAATTAAAAGTTCTGGACTCAGATATAGTCACATAAAAGGGGATCTTCCCCATGCAGAGGCAGCCATTAATAGAGAGCCGCAGAAGGACATCTTCCGCCTTCGGCAAGGCTCATTTTTGTTCAAACACAAGGATTTGTCCGGATCTACGTAATTTTAATGGATTTAACACGTTTTTGGACTTTAAGCATTGTATTACTTTTTTATTTCGCTGGATATAGAAAATCAGAGAGCATGAGTGTCAAAGATGAATGGAGAGCTGCATTAAACCAAATCATTCTATTAGCAGATCATCACAGGAACAGGTTTTATTCATATGCCTGGTCATTTCTCATTGCAGTCACTCTGCTGCGGTGGAAGTTCCATTTGAATGTAGATGCCTAGATGCTTTGGCTTGCCTTGTGCCACCGTTGGATTGCAGAAATCTCAAATTTGGGAAAGCAATACCTGGTACACTGCATTTTAAGATACTACCACAATTACTAAAGCAGGTTACAGCCAGATATACTTGCCAGTTAACAAACCAAAACCATAAGGGAGATTACTAATATTAATATCCGCAGGTGAGAAGATTTCATCAATACCACATTTGGGATGTCAGGGAGGCCAACATCACAATCCTGATGCAGAGCGCACTGCCGTACATATCTGTGGCAGTTACCAGTTTCCAAATAGCTAGGACAGTTTGCTGTATACTCAGGAAGCACTTAACACTTTTACTATGGAGTTCCATACTTTCACTAAAATACTGTAAAACACTGACCTTCTCAGTGAACTATCGCCAGGAGTAACTGGTGAACTTGTGTTTTGTTGTTTTAGCGTTGTAAATTCCAGGTGTGGAGCCTTTAGCTGCAAAAGTATCTTTTTCTGGGATGCAGATCAGATTTTCTCTGCAGTAATGATTAAGACTCTGTTCATTTATTGCAAATACTTTTAAGGGAGCTAACAGCATTATGAATATACATTTCTCTAAAGGTTTTGAATTCTGTCATAATCCAAAGATCTTAATGTAATATGCCCGAAACTTGACATAAAAAAAGTAGTTCACAAAACGTTTTTTGCTGATGCATAAACGATTGCAAAGTAAAGATGGCCAGTAAATGAATATGCAACAATTATGCGCTTAATATTTTCAAGAGTGATAACAGTTATATTGCTCACCTATCAGCATTGCAAATTTTTGCTCTATGTTCTTAACAGTACTACCTTTTTTTTTTTTCAGAAAAATACTTTAAATTTACTGTTGCATTGGTTCATTGTCGCATTGTAGCAAAATTTTCACTTAAGTATCTGCGTTTCCGTTTCAAAATCAACAGTTAAATTTTAAAATTGCCACTTGTACAGGAGTTGCCATTGCATTCACCTGCCATTCTGCAGAACCTGCTATTACTGGCCTTAATTTGTTTGAATTCAAAGGAGCCGGACAAACATGTAGCATTTTTGTAGTAGCACCAACATCTACTTTAAGCCTTTCATTTATTGCCAGAGGATATAGAAGCCCATGCTTGCCATTTTCTATACTAGCATTAATTGAAGATATACGGTTGTAGATTATTGAAGAACTCTTAAAAGGTATTTTTGACAAATAACAAGTATAATATAAGAAATTTAATTTGTATTTACAACACTACGTGACACAATTTTCTATAAATGATGGCAAATGGAGGCTTGAGTACATAACAAATTACATGTCTAGCATGTTATCTTTGGTCAAAAGAACAGTGAATAAAATCAAATAATAATATCATAAGAAGCTGGTACCAAACTGTATGTATTTAAATTAAATAATTTTTTTAGGCCCACCTAGGGGCATCCATTATGACGGTGGTGGAACTGGACTCTGCAAAATTCCATTTTCAATGATGACGTCACAGCAATGTTATGCATTCTGGTTTGTTTGTATGCATGGTTAGTTGCATGCTAAAGTTAGAAAAGTGCACTTTACATGAAGCATTAAAACTTAAAAATGCAACTGTATAGCGGAGCCGTAGGAATGTATTATTGCAATTGCAGTTGTACAGCAGCTTCGTATTATATTTTATTCTAAATATGTTTACAGAATATTTTATAATTCCCATGCCTTCTTTGCTACTTTACTCATTTTGCTCTGAGCTAACCTCTGGAGCGCGCCTGCTCTGACGTGTGAATATAGTGATGTTTTCCTCCTGTCATTTGCTGTCGGCGCAATCCTGTTTGTCATTTTCCAAATTCCTATGGATGTGATCATTGACCCGGCTGATTTAGGATTCGGGAAGCGGTGTGTGTCCGATGGTACTTTGCTGGATTGCGGACTCGCATCATGCGCTGGCAGCGGTACGACTAATGATAAAACCTGGAGGATGCGATCATTTACTGCTGGACATTCAATGTAGTCAGCAAAACTCTGTAAAGCCAGAAAGAGCAGCAATGCAATTGCTCGTGAATGCTGAAGGAGCTGCTGGCGCGATTACATCAGAAAACGTATTCAACCTAAAGCACTTGCCGATTGCGCAGCTAACGTAGAGCATCTGCGCCAAGAGCTCAATGAGATTTCATGAATTTCATGTATTTACGTGATGTAGGTCACCTGCTCAAGAATAGCCCATGCTCTTATCATGCTGGCTTGCAAATTATCGTTCCACATCAAAGGCGTTTTGACGCTACTTTCCCGCAAGAACACTTCCAAGGCTCACAGATGGGACGGTTTCCGTCTAACTCACAACACTGACACGAGCCAAAATTCCCCGCCTTAGAGCAAGTTCAATTAATTGACTCAATCTGATCTCATCGGGACTCCTCTTGTTGGCGATCACATTCTGCGATGTTGGTAACTTCCACCAAGCTTTCCGGGTCGGCCAAGCATGTTAAAGTTAAATTGTCACGATTGTACATGCACTCTGCAAGTGCTCTGCCTGGTTAGTGGGGAAACAAATTGAATTCACTCTATGTGTACAGACATTTTTCTATAAATAAAGCAAACTATGACTATTACTATTAGTTTTTTAGGAACATCTCTTGGAACAGAATACAGTGAATACATTTACTGGTATACTATTATACTATTAATCTTATAATCACGTTAAGCTCCCTCTGATCAAGTTGGATCGCTGCTCTGTACTCATAGTCATAGTCATAGTTTGCTTTATTGTCGAAAAACAATCATGTACATAGAGTGAATTCGAAATTTTGTTTCCCCACTAACCAGGCAGGACAGTGATAGAGTGGGCTAGGGGAGGGGCCGCTGCGCATGCGCACTGGGAGATGCAGAGTAGAAAAGATGCAATACAATCAGTGACAATTTAACAACATGTAATGACAGAAAAACAATTGGAGATATAACATACGGTGATCTTTTTTTTTTTGGCAACATAAGGAAGGGGTGTGGGGGGATCAGATTGGAAATCAATGAAATTGATTGAACCGAGACCAGAGATCAGACCTTTTCTAAAAGACGGGGAACATTTTACAATCGTGTCAGTGTTGTGAATAGTCCAAAATGTGTGTGCCACTGTTTATGTAGAGTTCATGATAACAAAACCACATCTGTGGCCTTGGAGTGTTCTTGCAGGGAGGCGAAGTCAAAACACAGATAACTGTTGGAGACAGATTTTCACAGGGAGACATAATTTGCAAAAGGATTAATTTAGCATGATAAAATACATTTTTAGAGACCCAGGTGAACAATTTAGATTGAGCTTGGGTTTTGCCAGACCCCCATCTTCACATCGCCATGAAGATTCATGAGAGATCTCATTAGTTCCTCTTGGCGCACAGACTGCGCTGCGTTAGCTTTACACAGTTCTGTCAGCATGCCCGTGATGATATCCAAACGTCGAGATATTTCCTTCGGTTGAAATCCTTCCAAAAGGTCCTCAACCTGTCCCACTTTCTGATGTAATCCTTTCACGAGAACTCCCACGGCTTCACAGTGGCTCGAAATTGCTGCAGACAGCTTGGGGGACTCTTTACTTGCTGCCAGCTTACAAATTTTGCGATAGATCATGGACAATCCCAGGCCAATTAACAGATGTCCAGCTATCAGAAATCCGAATACGTAAATATCCTCCACATCCTCCAGGTACATTGGTGCCAAACATACCACTTGCCACGCATGATACGAGTCCCTCGTATATCCAGCAGCAAAAGTACCATCCGGACACACCGCTTCTCCCGGAGCGGCACTCCTCTGTGAAAAAAGAGTATCAACCGTGCTGAGGGTCCAGCTGATCACATCCATATTTTAGGAATTTGGAAAATGACAAAAAACAAGAGAGGCACGCAGACAGCAGAGCAATAGATAAGGAGGAAAGAGAAACACGTCCTCTCTCTCACGGTCAGAACAGAACGCACTCAAAGGGTTAGCGGTATCAGGAAGCAAAAAGAAAAGTGGGTAAAGATAAAAGAGAAAGGCGTGGCAAAAGGGGCAGAATTATAAAAATATTCTGTAAACATAATTTAGAATAAAATATAGAATGAAGAATTGTTGTAAACCAATACAACTGCTGTACAACACAATTGCAATAATGCATTCTAATTATACAGCTCCATATACAGTTGCATTTTTAAGTTTTAATGCTTCATATGTGAATGTTTTAAGGTGCACTTTAACCTTTGATATATCAAACATGCAACTAACCATGCATACAAACAAACCAGAATGCATATTTGATTGTGCTGTCCCAATTAAGAAATTTGTATTTGACAAGTATTCTACAATAGGGATAATTAGTGGAGTAGTTTTGCAGAGTCCAGTTAGTCATGCAATAATTTAGGTGGGCTAAAATTATTTAATTTAAATACATAATTGCAGTTTGTTGTTAGATTATTTCTTATATGACAAAAATGTTATTGATTATATTTGATTTTATTCACTGTTCTTTTGGCAGACCAAGGCTATTCACATCTTAGCTTGACATGTAATTTTGTTATGTAACCAACTGCTTTCAAGCCTCCATTTGCCATCATTTATAGAAAATTGTGTCACATTGTGCTTTTCAACAGTTTGATTTGTAAATACAAATTAAATTTCTTATATTATACTTTTATTTGATCAAAAATACCTTTAGAAAGAGTTCTTCAGAGTAATCTGCAACATGTCTTCCTTTAAGTGGCAAGATTGTAGTAGTATAAGAAAATGGCAAACATGGAGCTTCTGAAAAGCTAATCACCACTGCGAGAGTCTAAATGAAGGCTTAAAGTAAAATTAGATGTTGGTGCTTGCAAAATAGCATGTTTTGTATGTGCAAGTCATTTCAGCTGGAAAACAAGGAGAAGTAACGAGTATTGATAGCAGGATAAGTGCAAATGAGGCAGGTTGAATAATGACACAATGGCAAGATAATGAACTCCTGGTGAGAAGGTGACACCAGAGACTGCCAACGGGTCCAGGAAGCGGAAACGCAGAGATGTGAAGCAACAGCAGATGGGGAACTGTTAGGGTGAAAATTATACAATGCATTTGATATGAACCAATGCAACAGTGCAAATTTTAAAGTATTTTATTGTCCTGCGAAGCTTCAAGATGCAGTGAAAATTGTGGAGAGATCAGGGGAAAAAAAGGTAGTACTTTTGAAGGTAGAACATAGAGGGCTTAAAGGGTGTACAATGCTGATAGATTGGTGACAGCCTGCCATTAAACTGTTGAAAAAAAGTCAAAATCCTCACAATAATATTGTGTGCCATCATAACATTTACATATTCATTTACTATTCATCTCTTTGCTTGCAGTCGTTGTTATGGTGCAGCATCAGCTAAAAAACAGAGGGAACTACTTGTACAATAATCAATTTCAGTGCAGACATGCAGAAGTTATTAAGATCTTTGGATTATGACAGAATTAAAGTTTTTCAAGACCTTTTAGATTTGAAAGAAGTAGCATATTCATAATGCTGTTAGCCTCAACAAAATATTGCAATAAATATTGAACAGTGAGATTCATATCTTGAAAATATCATGCAGAGAAATCTGAATATCATTACATCCCAACTAAAAAGATGCACAGCTAAAGGCTCTACACCTGGACCTTTTAAACGCTACATCAACTAGAAAACAACAAAACACAAAATAAGTTCTGGTTAACTCCCCTGACGATGGATCACTGAAGATCAGTGTTTGCATGTGTACAAGTGGAAAGTGAGAAAATAGAGAACTGTATCCATGGTAAAAGTTCGTTAGGATTAATACAGTAGAACAGTAGAGCTGATCTGGGCTGCTGGTTTGGGCTGGTATTTGTTAACGCCACAGATTGGAAACGTGAAAAGTAGCTGCCAAGTGAACATATGGGTCGAGGGGAGTGTGAGGAATGCAAGGCAAAGTGTGAAGTATGGGTGTGATGTTGACATCTCGAGAAGTGTGCTTCCATTGGCGTTAACTCTGACATCCCAAACTGCATGTGGGTGTGGTGGAAAATCTTCAGTCTCTTTCACCTCGATATCTTTCACCTAGTTTGGGATGTGGGGTGCTCTTCTGTGGTGGTGTGTTTAGAGCATCTCCTTATGGTTTTGGTTTGTTAACTGGCTAAGTGACACTGTGTATCTGGCTTATGTGTAACCTGCTTTGATGTGTATAACACTGCTATCTTGTTATCTTATAGAGGGCACTCTGGTCTTGAAGTCACCAGAGATGTATCGTTCATATCACTTTCCCAAATCAGTTTCTGCAATTAACAGTTAACAAACCAAAAACCTAAGCAGAAAAGCATCGCACAGAAAAGCATCCCACATTCCAAACTAGGTGAAGAGAATTGAAGATTTTCCACCACAGGGGAGTAAATATACCAATAATAGAGAAATGGAGCCAGGCACCCAGTTATAAAACCCTGTTCCTGTGATGATCTGCTAATTAAATTTGGTTTAATGCAGCTCTGTCCTCATCCATTCATCTTATTGGGCACTCTGTCATGCTCTGACTGAGTGACCGGCATGTTTGACCTATCAGTGAAGTGTGAACTCTTAGAAGAAACAGATAGCAATGCATTAGATAAAGGGGACAGAAAGTACACAGTACAAAAAAAAGACAATAATGAACGCAAAATGAAATTACATTGAAATGGACAAATTTAAATAAAAACAGATTGATATTTTACGACCAAAACTGACTCTTGTGAGCTTAAAGGCATGTTAGAATGTTATTACCTCATCAAAAACATACCTGGGGTTTTGTTTCGTTTTGTTTCATTCACACATGTGTAATCCTTATTATTAGTCTGTTTACATCTCCAATGCTTAAAATGCTCTGTTCCACATTGTGATGTCATGTAGTGGTTCAAGTTAACACCTGCCTTTTTACCTTTTGTTCAGTAGGGATTGGCATTTCCAGGGTTGAAATCAACCAAATGATATTAGTGAAGGTGTATGGAGTTTAAAAACACATGGGAGCACTTTCCTTATTACCACGTGGCATCACAAGGAGCTTTTCTCTGTTTGAGAGAAGAACTCAGCCTAAGTATGCAGGATTTGTGTGTTTAACAATTGTGAATGATGTTTTGGATGAGGAACCAACATTGTAACATAGATCAGAAAATGGGGGAATACGGGCCCTTTAAAAGCTGTATAAAGCTACCTTTTGTACATGAATCACAGCACTGGTATTCTGAAAATCTAAGCAATATTTGGTGTTTTTGAAGATAAATGTTAAGGGGTCAAATTCTTAAATCTTGTATCTTTTTTCCTTGCAGCCAACTAGTGAAGAAGACCTCTGCCCAATCTGCTATGCTCACTCCATCTCCGCTATCTTCAAGCCATGTTCCCACAAATCCTGCAAGTGAGTCCAAAAGCAACAAACACACTCATCTGCTTTTCATATGCCTCTGATCTATTGCATCCTTGGAGAAACGGCATGAATTTTGAAAAAAGATTCTGGAATAGACTGGCTTTTGAAAGTTTCTCTTCTCTGGCATCAGACAGTATTCTAACTCTACTTCTCCACTGTACTGATTCTGAGATAAAAAGAAAGAATATGGAAGAAAAAACAAAACAAAACAAGCAAAACACAGCTTGGCTAAACAACATGGAGCTCAGATCAATTTAAATAAAAATGCTGTTGCAGAACACCATTTTTCAGGCCTATAGACAAAAATGTTAATCCGTTTATTTAGTCCACATAACTACCATGACTTTCAAACTTCCTGTTTATACATTTTCAAATGTTTTCCCCATTATAATGTATTTAAATTCAGATGCATGTTATGTATTTCTATTTCTATGCCTGCTGACTATATTATGCTTCATCGAATATTGCTTCTCCATATATTCTAAGGAGGGCTTTAGGGTCAAGGGAAGCTTTGAATTGTTATAGCGACTGAAGGACTTTCAGTAGATTATCAGTAGATAGGAAACTATGACGGACAGTATCCTTTTATCATATACTGCTTTGACGTCCATATGTGCAATGCAAGAAAGAATGCCACTCATGCCTTCAATTTTGCTCACTCTTGGAATTTAAATGAGCGAATAATCAGTGCACATGTTCTCTTCGTGGATAGTTCAGTCCTTATCAGCAGTAACTGGTTTGTCCACAGACCTTGGTAAAAGAAAAGAAAGGCTTCCTCTGCTGTTTTCTTGAACATGTCTCAGTCTTCATGTATTAAACACAGCTCTCTTAACTCCCTGAGCACTGCTGCCTCTAGCATTCATTCATCTATATGCCCCATTGTTTTAAACGACTGACAAAATTGAAAAAATAAACACACTCCATAAGACTTTCTTCTAGCTTTTTCCAAATCAATACTTTAAAAAGAAATAGTTTGTGACACTGGTACATCTCCAAGATTACAATAATGTAAACGATTCAAAATACTATGTGTGTATTTATATTGAATATTTAATTTGTACGTGTGTGAGTCAGCTGTTTCCTAATTGCTGACTGTGGACAAACACCTATCACCACCGGTAGCTGACCTTGATCCAATTCATATCTCGATGCATATTTCATGTTATCCTACAGCTAGGCTTGATTTAGCTTAGCTGGCACGTCAGATCAGCAGCCTTATAGATTATTCTGGTTTGATTGAGAACTCCGTCTCAAGGAGTGAAGTATAGCGACACAAGCTGATTCTGCACACCTGCCCAGCACATTTGAGATATGTAACAAATTTGATATAATTCTAAATCGATTTTAAGAAAGAGCAGCATTTTGTCCATTGATTTATACTGGAGAGAAACCAAGTTATTAAAGTAACATGTTATATGAATGTACAGTAACATGTTATATGAATATACAGTTGTATGAAAAAGTTTGGGGACCTTGACAATTGCCATTATTTTCATTTATAAATCATTGGGTGTTTGGGTCCACAACGTCATTTTGATTTATCAAATAACTAATGGACAGTAATATTTCAGCAGTGTAATTAGAAAATGTGCAATATGCATCAAAACAAAATTAGACCGGTGCATAAATTTGGGCACATTAACAGAATAATCCTATCAATATCTAGTAGAGCCTCCTTTTGCAAAAATAACAGCCTCTAGACGCTAGCCTCTAGAAGGTATATTCAGGGCTGGACTGGGACAAAAAACGGCCTTGACATTTTGGCTTAGACCGGCCCCTCATAATTAGCGGAGCACAACGGACTAATTGGTATATGTGTTCTCCGAAGCAAAGTATTATACTATTGTTACGTCTTGGCCTAGGGGAAACCAGGGCGCAACATTTAAAGGAAAAATCCCAGCTCCCAAAAACCACCAGCAAACTTGCAGTAACTACACATTCAATGGTTTATTTAAAATGCATCTTGCACACAAGGTCAGGAGCAGAGTCTCTGGCTGCTCCTCTCCCTGTCCACCTTCAGCCTGGGCTGCAGAGGACGTGGAGGCTCCAGCAGCCCCTCCAGATTATTTTAGAACATTTTGCAGTGTCTATAGCGAGATTTTTTTATATTTTAGCCCACAACTTCTCCGCCCCCCTTTCTGCCGCTTCTCCATGTTTCCACGCTCAACACTATGAAACTGGCAGGGATCAGCTCAGAGAAAGGGGTGGGATTGCTCTCGTAAGATACTATATCCTGATTGGTTTAGTCCACTGTCTATATTGAAGATGGACCAATGGGCCGCCCCCTCTAAATTGTGGACTGGTCTCTTAAGTAAAAAAAAAAAAACGGCATCGGCCCCTTGGACTGACGGCCCACGGGGAAAATGCCTGGTATGCCCAATTACCAGTCTCCAGGCCTGGGTATATTGGACAATTCGTCCTTACAAAACATCTCAGTTCAGTGAGGTTTGATGGTGGCCGAGCATGGACATCCTGCTTCAAATTATCCCACAGATTTTCAATGATATTCAAGTCTGGGGACTGGGATGGTCATTCCCGAACATTGTTCTTGTTCCTCTGCATGAATGCCTGAGTAGATTTTGAGCAGTGTTTTAGGCCCTGGCATAACTTCAACTTTGTGACAGATTGTTGAACATTATTCTCAAGAATCTGCTGATATTGAGTGGAATGCATGCGACCCTCAACTTAAAGAACTGTGCCTGTGGCCTTCCATTTCCTCACTATGTTCCTTACAGTGGAGAGCTGAAATCTTTGAGAGAGCTTTTTGTAGCCTTCCCCCTAAACCATAATGCTGAAAAATCTTTGATTTCAGGTAATTTGAGAGTTGTTTTGAGGCCCCCATGTTGCCCCTCTTCAGAGGAGAGTCAAAGAGAAGAAGAACAACTTGCATTTGGCTGCCTTAAATACCTTTTGTCATGATGCACCTGTCTATGAAGTTCAAGTCTTAATGAGCTCATCAAACCAGTTTTGTGTTCCAATTACTCTGTGTTGATTAGTTACAGGTATTCAAAGCAACAAAATGACAAGGGTGCCCACATTTATACACAAAATATTTTTCCCATTTGATTTAATTTCATAAAAATGAATATTACTACACTTAAAATCTGTGTCTGGAAAACCACCCAGTCCTCGGCTTTTATGGGAAAATGAACGGCTTGCCACTGTGATCATTTTCTGTGAAGACAGAGTGAATTATTATACAACCTCAGAGGGGTGCCCAGACTTTTTCATACAACTGTATAATACAAGTATAATGCATAATGAAAAATACAATCTAAGCATACGTCAGCATTCCATTGGACTATTATTCTTTTCCAATTGACAGCAGCATATAAATAGTACAGTATTAAAGCATAAAAAAGGAGTACAAAACAATTTAGATGGTCAAATGCATTTGTTAGACTTGGACTTAGACAAACTTTATTGATCCAAGGGAAATTGATTTATACTGCTTACAATGACAACAAAGCAATAAGCTGCAATATCTAATACAAGAAGCTTTGTTCACAGTAAAAAAGTAATAAATATGTAAATAGTATTGACTTTTTTTAAAATATTAGGCAGACTTGTCTTCATGTGAAACAGAGTCTAATAACGCACTCATTTGTTTCCCTAATATCCTTGTGTCTGTTCAGAGCCTGCATCAATCAACATCTGATGAACAACAAGGACTGTTTCTTCTGCAAAGCCACCATTACAGGGGTCGAGGACTACAGCAAACTGCAAGAACACTAACTCCAAACACAGACACGTACTGGGCTGCAGGAATCATATAAAATAATAAACACAGATGTATATGACATGTATAGTAAACTCCAAACTCAATTATCAAAAGCACTTCTTTCTGACATATCAGTAAACCCAAAGATTTTACAAGCGTCTGTACTGTATTTATGTGGTATGTTAATGAAAGGGACATAATACAAAAAAAAAATTGTAGAATTATTGTCAGTATTTAGTTGGGGAAAATGTAAATGAGCAGCACATGGAAAAGGCTACAAATGCTCTATACTGTATGTATGTTAAGTTACAAAGATGCTGATATTAAGTTTACTCATGGCGCAATTGTTGTAGTTTACGTAATAATGCCATTTTAACCAAACTATTTTCATTTAAAATCCAAAGTGGGGGAAAAAAATGCAAACTGGACAGTCAGAAGCCCCTTAGTTTGCTTTGTTTTAAAGCATATCTGTATATAAAGTTTAAAAATCATGAAGAAACGAGACAAAATATAACAATTTAAATTGTACAGGTTTATATGAACTGCATATATAAATATGTGTAAAATCATATACAGCATCTA
Organism: Paratrypauchen microcephalus; assembly: GCA_036785185.1. Taxonomy (NCBI): domain Eukaryota; kingdom Metazoa; phylum Chordata; class Actinopteri; order Gobiiformes; family Gobiidae; genus Paratrypauchen; species Paratrypauchen microcephalus. The sequence continues at coordinate 17,165,041 of JAVJIX010000005.1, read as the reverse complement.
CAATTTTAACTTCTATTATCTACTTAAATGCATATTTATGTACAGGACCTCCTTGTATTTTAAAGGTCCCTTTTCTATTATTAATCTGCCAGAGGCCTAAATAGGATTGTTCAATGTATAAAGGTTTGTTACACTTCATATTGTTAAACATGTTAAAAGCAGATCATGAGTTGTGCATGAGTTGTTGTAGGGTTTGACTGCACAGTAGAAATTAATGTGCAGTTCGATCCATTTGAATGAACTGGATTAAACCCTGGCTTCCAGCAGCCTGGCTTCAATTGATTCAAGGTTTGAGTTATTGTCCTAAAGAATAGTACTTTCTTCATTGATAAATATATTACCAATCAACTAAAAACATCAAAAAGGATTAAGATCATTAACATAACATTGTACTGTTTTTGAGCCAGTACTTCATAGCATGTCAAACAAGAGTCTAGCTAGGGTTAATTATTTCCTTATTGCTTTTTACGCTTAAATTTGTTTTTTTTTCTTTTAAATTTTGATATATTTTGTCAATCTGCCAACTTTTTTCAATTTGCCCAGCTCTTTCATTATTTTATTGGGTGTCAGTTTAACTAATATTCACACTGGTTGAGGTCCAAAATGAAACATTGCTTGAACCTTGCTACTTGTTTCAGGTATTTCTTCTATTTTATGAGACAACAAAGTGATTTATTGTTGCGTTAAATAGAAAGCCATGACGTGAGGGGACACAGTGTTCCCTGTACAACACTTATAAGGTACACTGCAAAGACATGGCTGTGTATGTTCCTAATAAAAACAGTGGGAGCTAAGGAGCGACACTGCTGTCCTCCAGTATAAGGTTGAGCTGTCATATTTGCACAACAACTCACCCCGACCTGTCACTGCATGTACCCTCTTATTCACCATACCCTGAACTACACATCACCTTTACTAGTGTGCATGGAGCAAGTATACAGTGCATCCATAATAAATGTCATTCATTACTGACTGAGGAGGAAGTCAACAGTCATTCTAACTGTATAAACAGGACAATAAACAAGACAGATTAGGCCTGCATCTGAAAGCCTTTGTAAACAGTTTAATCATAATAAATTTATGTTCATTTGAAATTCTGCTTGTACTGTAGGGTACCAGTGTGGCCTATTGTCTTTTCAATGTGGCGGATTATTCAGAAACACTGCTGTCAGGAAATCACATATGCTATGGTTCACAGAAATATAAATAAACCTGCATAGTAGCAACATGCTACAGGTGAAAAGATGCACTATATTGTCAAAAGTATTCACTCACCAATCCAAATAATGGAAATCAGGCGTTCCAATCACTTCCATGGCCACAGGTGAATAAAATCAAGCGCCTAGGCCTGCAGACTGTTTCTATAAACATTTGTGAAAGAATGGGTCGCTCTCAGGAGCTCATTGAATTCCAGCGTGATACTGTGATAGGATGCCACCTGTACAAGTCCAGTCGTGAAATTTCCTCACTCCTAAATAGAGACAGTCAACTGTCAGTGGTATTATATCAAAGAAGCGATTGGGAAAGACAACTTAGCCACAAAGTGGTAGGCCACGTAAACTGACGGGGCGGGGTCAGCAGATGCTGAGGCGCATATTGCGCAGAGATCGCCAACTTCAGTCAAGTTGGTCAATCACTACAGACCTATAAACCTCATGTGGCCTTCAGATTAGCTCAAGAACAGTACGTAGAGAGCTTCATGGAATGGGTTTCCATGGCTGAGCAGCTTTATCCCAGCCATACATCATCAAGTGCAATGCAGAGCCAGATGCAGTGGTGTAAAGCACAGCGCCACTGGACTCTAGAGCAGTGGAGTGACAAACACATTCTCTGGAGTGACAAATCGTGCTTCTCCATCAATGTGATGGACGAGTCTGGGTTTGGCATTTGCCAGGAGAATGGTACTTGTCTGACTGCACTGTGCCAAGTATAAAGTTTGGTGGAGGGGGGATTTTGGTGTGGGATTGTTTTTCCCCTTAGTACCAGTGAAAGGAACTCTGAATGCTTCAGCATACCAAGAGATTTTGGACAATTCCATGCACCCAACTTTGTGGGAACAGTTTGGAGATGGCCCCTTCCTCTTCCAACATGACTGTGCACCAGTGCTGTGCTTCTGGAAGAGTGCTCAAAAATTCCCATAAACACACACCTAAACCTTGTGGACAGCCTTCCCAGAGGAGTTGAAGCTGTTATAGCTGCAAAGGGTGGACCAACGTCATATACTTAAATTCATATTCAAGTCAAGGCAGGTGAGTGAATACCCCTGGCAATATAGTGTATGTAGTGATTTGACTCTTTACTGGCCACATTTAAGACCATGGTAAGCCTGATCAATAAATTGGATTAGTGATTGTTCTCTATTGATTGTAGGCCATTACAAGGTGTTTTTAAAGACAACAAATAAACTAATGTGATGTAAGTTTGCACAGTGCATCCAGATAAGTAACTCCACACCAAACTGTTGACAGATGTGTTACCAATGTACTACTTTTTATGTTTACATTATTAAGGCTTACAAGTTCTTCTTTTTTATTTTATTTTTTTTAAAGAAACCTGTTTGAAGAGTTATTTATAGACCCCATATTATTTACACTTACAAATTTAGTATGGCCCATATCAAATCTTAACTGATGTTGTCAAGTATTCTTACTGAAGGCCTACATGGTGGAAGGTAGAATTTACAGAACAAAAACAGTTACATTTTTTTTCTTTAATGTTTTATAATAAAATGGTGAAATACATTTTTTGTGGCTCCACATAGACAACTGAATGAAACTTAAACCATGTCTGAAATCTGAAAGGATTAGTCTGAAGAGGAAAGGTTATGTAGTTAGTGGCATGTTACAGCTTGTGTCCGAGAGTGCATAGTGGTACTTATAATATATATTCTAAGCATGTATTTGAGTGAATGGTGTGCCTATCATATGGGTTTACAGAGTGCTCTTGTTGTCAAATGATTGTAACAGCTGCACTAAGCAATATTAAACAGACACTTGCGTTTGTTTTGACTTTTATCTTTTTGGGGAATTTGGAGGGAACTTCTGTGTAGAGGAGAGAAGGGCTCATACCCGATTGTCTCTTCTTTGTGAGTGCGCAAAATGTATGAACTGTGTAACTGCATTAAATTATTTATTCAAACCGGTTTATAGCCTCTGTGCTCATTATTTGTTTCTTCAAGGTTGTTCTATTTTAATTGCAACTAATTAGATTGTTCTTCCCCAATGAAAAGATTCAGTGAAGTGTGAATGAATGCTAACCCTTCCCCTTGCTTTTAATATCTGAACATGGCAGGTGCTGAAAGAAACAAACTAAATCATGTTTTCCCTGTTTTAGCTGTTCAAAACCGCATTTTGAATTGAAAATTTTCAGCAAAGACAAAAAGTTATAATTATATTTTTCATCCAGTTCTAGTGTTACTTGACATTGTCCAAAAACTTCAAAAGATCTTTTACTGCTTACTGAAGGACAAGTAACACATCTTTTTCTCATGAGAGGTTTAATGCCACTACAAGAGAAAATGAAATGTCTTAGGATCAGCATTTTATCTGAAGTTGCAAAACTGAAAATATTTTTACAAAGACCACCTTATCTTTTCATATAGAACTCAACTGTCATCTTCTCTTACTTGTGATTCTGTGTGATTTTGGCCTCCGGTAAAAGCAAATAACTACAGTGACATTAGAATGACATTTAAAAGGCTATCATCGAGGCTGTCACTTGAAGATGGCATCTTTACGGTGCACAATGTGTCTTTTTATACCAGGAAGAAAGTCAGCTGTCAGACACATCTCCAGGCTTGAGTTTTCATCAGTCAGTTCTATCTATCCACAAGTTCTAATACAAAACTTGAAAATGCTTTCAAGTTTTACATTAGAACTTTTCATGAGTTGTAATTTCAATTATTTTAATTTACTACTAACATAACTTTTATACTAACTTGCTGGGGAATCCCACATAATTCTCCATAAATTGTAAACACAGCTCTAAGTGCAGTGGCTCAAATGCTGGTCTGTACACAAGGATGCAGCTGATAATAATAATGGCAGTGAAAGCCAACATTGTGTCTTTGAAATTTGAAAATCCTTCTTTCATTCAGTATTATGTTTCTGAATCACAGTGCATTTGAGTGAAATGAGATGAGACACTTTGACTCCCTTCCCCTTTGGGCTTTCCCCTCTCTGAGCACAGCTGAGCTCCACCGGGAGGAACCGCAGCCCTCTCTACTTTTCTGGTGGTGGCTTCATCGCCTGCTTGTCTTCATGGAGATGTTATTGCTTTGCTAGAAATGTTTATCAGTGTGGCAATCAACTTCATCTTATTTTTATTTAGATGTAAGTGTTTTAGGGCTTAAAAATACTTTAAAAAAACATGTATTCTTATTGTGAGCATGGGCCACTCCAGAGATCTGACTTGTAAACAGGCCTGGTAGCATCACCTGCTTGTCTATATGCACGCAAATGTACATTTAATGCCAAACTTTACATGCAAAAGCAATAACATCTGCACAGAGCTCATCTGAAGTTTCAAAGTTTACAGTTTCACATTCTAACCCAATTTCCGGTGTTTCTGTGTCACCTATTTGCCTGACTGATCCAGAGCACATACAACAGCCTGACACGAAGTCCAGAGTCCAGTTTATAGATTGGAGATAAAAATAGTGACTAGGAGACACAAGATGGCAAGGAGGCGTTGACGGCACAAAAGAGCCGGGCGAGCAGAGAGTCGGAGGAGGAGGACTGCACAAGGGCATCAATAGCAGTGAGTATTTATAGTGGAACAAGAGCCTTCCTTTTTACCCCAGATCGATGAAGAAGCAGAGCGGGACATGACCTGTCCACAAATGGCTACATGCTGAGGGTATGTGCTCCAAACAAAGGAACTGGGTCAATGTGAAAGATGGGTCAGTGAAAGCTTTAGCAGAGTTTAGTTCAAAAATACTGCTTTAATAATGCTTTACACAAGTGGTTTAAAACTATACACAACAGTAATATCAGTTACGAGTTACTCAAATGAAATGTAAAGTTTTGATCATCAGGCCACAGCTGCCTGAAGTGTGTTTTTTAATATAAACCACACTATCTTTGTCTATGGTCACAAAGACACCCAAACATAGCCAACGTGGGTTAAGTGTCTTGCCACATACACTGCTTCTGCCTAGGTTTGAGCAGCCAGCCTTCAAGTCTGTCCACAGAATGTTTTTAAGGGTTTATATTGACAAACTATTGAATGTTCAAGTGCATTTTTGGAGACATATTTTAAAGCTCTTGGTAACAAATTTGGAAGTGAATTGATTTGACTTTCTGGGAAGCATTAGGCTTAGGTGTCATTCAATAGCACAACAATGATTTTTGGGATTCATAAACATTTTAATAATTTAAAATGTTCAATAAAAGGCCCCTACACTTTCCAAATCTATAATTAAAAAAACTCCCTACAAGTCACATATTATGAAAGCCAATGCTACATTACATATTACACTATTCCATATTTAGTTTCATTTCCAACTGTCTTAATGCCGACTTTTCAGAGAATTGTTGTTTTCTGCTGTAATTTCACCGCCCATGCATATTCTATATACCCCATGCCTTGTAATTGTAGCTGTGTATGTGGCTGTGGGCGAGGGACAAGTCCAGTAAACAATGTAGTACTGATGTGCCACTGTGCAGCAGCAGACTCCATGCTGCTGACGGGGTTAGCCTGACGCTCTTTGTTCCTTCAGTGTGCTATATTTAGGTAACCCTGAAACTTGATCTTGGGCTAAATCAAGAAATACTTGTACTTCATTAAGGATGTACTGTATTGTCTGAATGACATTCTAGACTATAATCTATAATATACTGTATAATATGTCTTATTACAAATCTTTTTGGTTTGTGCATGCTTTACTGACAAGCATAGTACCGTCAAACTCTCACAATTACATTACTCCTATGATCCTATTGACTGGTACTGTGAGTAAGCCCGTTGAAAGAAATTTGGGGGCCCGGGGCAAGAAGCCTGACATGGGTCCCCTGTAATATAAATTAACAGGAAAATGATCCAGTTTTCATCCCCTGAAACCCTGGGGTCCAAGAAAACACACCCCTATCAACTCCCCTCACTGTAAGTGTATACCACACTTTATTGAAATATTAGCATCATTATGAACAAAAAAGTGTATGGATGTACAGTATTGGACTATGTTGGTTGTTCTGTGCAGTGACGTCACACGTACAGTGGCATGAAAAAGTATCTGAAGTTTTTGGAATTTCTCACATTTCTGCATAAAATCACCATCAAATGTTATCTGATCTTTTTCAAAATCACACAAATGAAAAAACAGTGTCTGCTTCAACTAAAAACACCCAGACATTTATAGGTTTTCATATTTTTAATGAGGATAACATGCAAACAAAGGCAGAAGGGGGAGGAATAAGTAACTGAACCATCACATTTAATAGCTGGGTGCCCCCTCTTTAGCAGCAATAACTTCAGCCAAACACTTCCTGTACTTGCAGGTTAGTCTGGCACATCAATCAGGATCAATCTCAGACCATTCCTCTTTACAAAACTGCCGCAGTTCAGTCAGATTCCTGGGATGTCTGACATGAATCGCTGTCTTGAGGCCATGCCACAGCATCTCAATGAGGTTCAAGTCAGGACTTTGACTTGGCCACTCCAGAACGTGTATTTTGTTCTGAAACCATTCTGAAGTTGATTTACTTCTGTGTTTTGGATCATTGTCCTGTTGCAGCGTCCATCCTCATTTTAGCTTCAACTGTCTGACAGACGGCCTCAGCTTTTCCTGCAAAACATCCTGATAAAGTTTTGAATTCATTTTTCTATTAATGATTGCAAGTTGTCCAGGCTCTGAGGCAGCAAAACAGCCCCAAACCATGCTGCTCCCTCCACCATGCTTCACGGTGGGGATGAGGTGTTGATGTTGGCGAGCTGTTCCATTTTTCCTCCACACATGACGTGTGTTCCTCCCAAACAATTCAACTTTAGTTTCATCAGTCCACAAAATATTTTGCCAGAAGTTCTGTGGAGTGTCCAAGTGCCTTTTTGCGAACATTAAATGTGCAGCAATGTTTTTTTTAGACAGCAGTGGCTGTCCTCCGTGGAGTCCTCCCATGAACACCATTCTTGGCCAGTGTTTTACATATAGTCAATGTATCCACAGAGATACTGGACTGTGCCAGTGATTTCTGTAAGTCTTTAGCAGACACTCTAGGGTTCTTTTTTTTTTTTTTTTTTACCTCTCTGCGCTGAACTCTTGGCGTCATTTTTGGTGGACGGCCACTCCTTGGGAGAGAAGCATCAGTGCCAAACTCTCTCCATTTGTAGACAATTTCTCTGACTGTGGACTGATGAACATTCAGACTTTTAGAGATGGTTTTGTAACTTTTCTCAGCTTTATACAAATCAGCAATTCTTGATTGCAGGTCTTCAGAGAGCTCTTTTGAGCAAGGCATGGTGCACATCAGACAATGCTTCTCATCAAGACACAATTCTTACCAGGTGTTTGTTTTATAGTGGGCAGGGCAGCTTTAAGCCACTCCTCAGCGACTGGACACACCCCTGACTTAAGATGCGGGAAAAGTCCCTCAGTCGTCCAGGTAGAATCCATGATAAAAGGAGAAGTTCAATTTGTCAACTGGACAAAGTTTTCAACCAAACAAACTTTGTCCAGTTGACAAATTGAACTTCTCCTTTTATCACCCCTGACTTAAATTATTTTTAAAAAAAGGAAAAAAAAAAAGGTATTAATTAGGCATAAGGTTCAGTTACTTATTCCTCCCCCTTCTGTCATTGTTTCCATGTTATCTTTATTAAAAATATGAAAACCTATAAATGTTTGGGTGGTTTTAGTTAAAGCAGACACTGTTTTTCTATCTGTGTGATTTTGAAAAAGATCAAATCATATATGATAGTAATTTGATGCAGAAATGTGAGAAATTCCAAAAGCTTCAGATACTTTTTCATGCCACTGTAGATGGGGGAAGGCAAAAGTTCTGTTTTGATTACACATGTATTGTATTTTCAAAATTAAATATGAAGCTGGGGAATCCACTGATGATAGCATGATGAAGCAGATTGTATATCTTATTGATGAGGTCCATAATCTTACTATACCAATAATGTCCATATAATTATAGCATTGATATTAGTGATGGGCGGATCAATACCAAAGTATCGATATATCGATCCTGATAGGGTATTGAATATGCATCGATCCTGGTATTAAAATATCGATACCAAGTCATGTTTTCTTACTGACTTAACTTTCAGTTTATTTAGTTCAAATTCATATGTGTTTTGTTCATTATTCAACCATTGCCACTTGTCAGGCACTACTTTTCCTTCCGCGTTCTCACCAAACGTGGGGTCGTACGTCATCCCGCGATAGACTCACTGCTGTGAGATTTCAGTCAAAGCAGCGCAGGGCTGCGGGAGCCGTGGGAGCCATGGGAGACCGCAAGCGAAGTGTGGTGTGGAGTTACTTCCACACCGTGGACGACAATGTTGCGAAGTGCAGTGTGTGCCAAAAAATGATCCGATATTGTGGCAATACCACAAATTTTAAATAAACACTTGAAATCATAAACCTCAGCCTGACGAAATGCTACTGACCAAACGACGACAGGAGGCTAGTCAGGCAGCTCCCTCCAGCACAGCAGCAACAGCAGTACGACAGAGGTCAGCTGCCGAGGCGTTTGAGAGAGGGAGAATGTACCCAGGTAACCATCAAGCATGTAGAAGACTAAGAGTAGTGTATGTGAGAGGAGAATGTATGTATGCGAGAGTGAGAATAGTGATACTTCATGTGTTGTCTTTTTTCATAGGCTGCAAGTGCCCAACTTACAATAGATTTATTTATTTTATTTATTTATTTATTTGATAGGGATAATGCACATTAATGAACAGAAGTATAAAACAAATGTAAATATGCCGAATTTTAGCTACAAAGCTAGTTTTCATCCGCAGTCCCTTGGCAGGCAAATACATAAAAATACAACATACAATACAAGCAGCACAAACAAAAGTCTAGTGGTCACATTTGATGTCTGCATTGCCATTTTCATTTCATTCATTCAGATTTTTTTTCAGATATCTGGTGTTAGAATGTGTGGAGCTAACCCCCTGGTGGAGCTTTGCGAAGCCAAGGTATCTAGTTAGAGCCAGGTTAGTGTTTTTCTGTAGTATTAAAAAATGTATGAAGGTATCGATATCGCGATTCTAACCCTGGTATTACTTAGTATCGTATCGAAACAAAAATAACTGGTATCGCCCATCCCTAATTGATATAAGAGTGTATAGAATCCCTCAGTCGTCCAGGTAGAATCCATGGCAAAAGAAGAAATTACATTTGTCAACTGGACAAAAGTTTATTTGGTCGAATACGTTTCGCAGCTTATCCAATCTGCTTCTTCAGTTCTGGCTAGAGTGCTGGTGGAAACTGCTTATAACTGGCTGCAGGGAGGAACTAACAATGAACTATGAAACAATCCCACCAACTGAGGCGGGGTCAGGAGGCTTATGGGAGGGAGTTGGAGGCTAAACTCAAACAAAATAATACTAGAGAGGTCTGGAGGGAAATGAAAGCTATTTCTGGTCTCTCCAGACCCAAACAGCAAGACAATGGCCCAGACAGGTCAAACTTACTTAATTTACATTTTAATCACTTCTCCTCAACTGACACCTCCATCTCTACACCTCCCAGATGCCTAATCCACACCTCTATAAAGACCAATCAACAGCCCATCACCTCTACTCCCACGCCTGCCCCGACTTCCACGGAGAAACCCAGCTCTATCTCCTTGTCACATGGGCAGGTGAGAAGGCAGCTTGAGAAAGTGCGCCAGAACAAGTCTCCAGGACCTGACAAAATCAAGCCCCGTGTGCTAAGAACTTGCGCAGCACAGCTCACTGGGGTCCTGCACGTTCTCTTCATACTGAGTCTGAAGCTTGAAAGGGTACCGGTGCTTTGGAAGACCTCCTGCATTATGCTAGTGCCCAAGAAGCCATCTGGACTCAATGACTTCAGACCAGTTGCACTGACATCTCATGTCATGAAAGTGTTTAAGAAAGTTGTTATGGCTCAGCTCAGACCCTTGCACCATCCCTGGACCCTCTCCAATTTGCATATCAAGCTCATATGAGCGTGGAGGACGCGATAATCTATCTTCTGCAGCGGGCTCACTCTCACGTGGATAGTGTTAAGGGCTCTGTGAGGATATTGTTCTTTGATTTCTCCAGCGCCTTTAACACAATCCATCCCTTTCTGCTGAGTGAGAAACTGCTCAGGATGAGTGTCAGCTCCTCCACTGTCTCCTGAATTACTGACTACCTGTCAGGCAGGCCTCAGTATGTGCGACTGGGGACCACCCTGTCTGACCCTGTGGTCAGTAATGTGGGAGTTCCCCAGGGTACAGTCTTGTCTCCGTTCCTGTTCACTCTGTACACCTGATTTCCAGTACAGCTCAGGTTCCTGCCATCTGCAGAAGTTCTCTGATGACTCTGCGGTGGTTGGGTGTACAGGACGCTGATTGCAAATTTCGTGGAGTGGTCCCAGGCAAACCATCTGCTCCTGAACTTAGACAAGCTCATTCTCCAACAGGCTCCTACAGCTCCACTCAAACAGTGAGAGATACAGGACTACATTCATACCATACTCCATACAACTGTACAACAACTCACTTTATGTAACAGATAATACTCCCTACAACTGTACACAGCTGGTACTGTACATCATATTTGATACTGTATTTTGTATTTGACTTCTGCTTGTCTATTTAAATCTGATTGTATGTATATATTTATTATCATTATCTTATGTATATAATTGTGTCTCATCTGACACAGGTCTATTGCTCTTTGGTTGCTTTACATCTATTTTTCTTTTTGTTCTTTTACCCTCTGTTATATATCATATATTATACTTGATGAGTGAGCTACCGTACCAAAAACAATTTCACTTGTGAATCAATAAAGTTTGTCTAAGTCTAAGTCTACCTATTTGTTTACAGTTTCTTTTAGTTAGGCCCACCTTTTCCTCTCAGAACTACTCATAAAAATGATTGATAGCTACTGCTGTTACCGACAAGAAATTGAGATGATATAACAGTGACAGCTAACCTTGGATGGGTACAGTTCGATGCCTGTAATACATAAACCATTGTTTCTAGTGAAAGTTAGGCATCTAAGTATGCAAATGCAATGATAATAGGGATATTAATCAAACTTTAATTATTCACTGTGCTCTGCAGATTTCCTAAACCACTGGAGCTACAGTTTGAACACTCTTGGTCTGTGATGATGGAGAAACAACAGTGCCCAAAGGAAAGCTATCCAGACACCAGAATAAGCATGCAAACTCAGCACAGATAGCCCAAATGCCACCTTCTCGCTGTGAGGTGAGAATGCTATCCACTCACCCACCACATATCATCTGGAACACAGTAATGGGCAAACTCAACATCAATTTACTTGTTTTATAGATGACATTTATTTGAACTGTTGTGAGATGCCACATTGCCAGCAGGCCGAAGGATCGAGTTCACTTCCAGATAGTTGTGGTCTTACTATAGGTGCAGTACAGGGTGTAGCTTATAGGAAACAGTTGGTCTGTTAAATCCACTCAGAGTTTGCTATTCTTTCCAGTGAACAGAGATTTCCACATCATTGCAGCACTAATTACTCTCAGCTCTATACTTAAAAACTGTAGCGCTCCTCAAATGTGGGCTAATTGTACTCCATTTGCATACTCCATATTGTATTTATAGACACATGCTTTGTTAACCAGGAAACAAGCACAACCACAGGAAAAAAAAACCCTCATATCTGTCAGTACTCTAAAAACAAAACCTAAACATGTGTGTGTAATTGCGAGCTATTTTAAAATGATGTTACTTGTCAAAATAACTGTAACAATACAATTTGTAATCATGACATCACCAGAGTTCAAAAGAGATTAACCTAACTCTACAAACAAAACAAAAAAAAGAAAAAAGCTCATTATCCCACAACAACAAAAAGGTGACTCATATAAAGATGAGTCACATGTTTATGTTCTTGTAGTTTTAACTGTGAACTGTATTGTTGATGTGTAAAGGTTGACTTTGTGGCTATTAATGACCCAGTGTTGTATAAGAGCAGACATTTAAAAGAATAAATGTTTGCACAGATGAATATCTTACAGAGTGCAGTGTGGTCTATTCTTATTGAGAGAATATCAGATTACCGACAGCCTTAAAAGCATGCACCGGTGCTTCCTGAAAGAGCACTAAGCTGCATCATAACTGTGGTGAGTGCAAAAGTGTATGGGCAACGTATGGGCTGTAACTCATGTTCTGCTGACTATAGCAGAGGTCTCTTGGCCTGGAGGGTTTACATGCTACACAGAAGTTTATAGCAGAGGTCTTCAACAGGGGGGTCGCGACCCCTAGGGGGGTCGTGAAGGTACTGCAGGGGGGTCGCGAAATTTTTTGATTTCACTTTAAAATAATATAATTTTATATTTTATAGTGTAAAATACAGTATTAACCTGTGTATTATTTCCTTGTATTGGATGTACCATAACAGAGTAGCAATGTTTATACATGACACTAAGCTCAATTTAATATAAAACATAATTCTATGCCGTATGTATAGTAGGGGGTCCCTGGCCCAGTTCGCATCTGTTTGGGGGTCCCTGGCCTGAAAAACGTTGAAGACCCCTGGTTTATAGCATATATAATAGGCCACTGACTCCCCCTAGTGGAAAAATCACATTTAGCAAGCTGTAAAGATGAATACAGTTGCAAAAGAAAAAAACAAGAATGAGGTAGACTATCAAAACAAATGCCTGGATAACATTATAATGCTTACTTATTCTGGACACATTTTGTATGTTAGAATTTGATCTGATATGAGCTGTCACTACCTAAACCCCAGAACCTGCAGCCAATCATTTACTAGTGCTAGTGCAGCCTCTGCAGCTCAGTGAGGGAATTCTGGAAGGTCTGAGCTTTCTCATGTGGCAGGGCCTGTCCATATACTGAGAATGAGATCTATCTACAGTTAAGTCACAATAAACTCAGGATCAGTTGTGATTGTACTTCATTTTGTTTAACTTATAAAAAACCTTATGTACGCACCCGACATACTGTACCATACTGTAAGTTATTCACATGTATAAATATATATATATATATATATATATATATATATATATATATATATATATATATATATATATATTGTATGAAAAGCGCTTTATAAATATTGTTTGATTGATTGAAATCATGTTTTTTCTATTACGGTATGTGGCATCTTAACACAAGTAGTTGCCAACTAAAATAGTATTCAAACATCATTATTTTTTTCAAAAAGATATTACAATACTCCCATATGATGTCGTTGGGTTTATTGTCTTGTTGTATTGCTATGGGTATATGTGATGTTTTAGTCATGGTGTTTATTGTCTTGTTTATCAGATGTTTTGTGTTCATTGTGGGCCTAGGGGGCGCTGCAATTTCAAATCCTGTGTGTGCAACCTGTACATATGTTTTTTGACAATAAAACTGACTTTGAACTTTGAAATGATGTGCATTTTTGAAATGCATAAATACTTGCACATCCCCAAGCCTTCTGCATGATGCTACCACCATCTGGAGGATCACAGTGTCATTGCAAGTATCAGAGCAATAGAAGAGGTCAGATTTATCAGATGCTTTACTTAAACCCCCAAATAGAGCATATTCTATAACCCATGCATCTTCTGAGGCATTATATACAAGACACATATGAGACAGAATGATTTCATGACAGCTCAGTGTAAACAGGACATGGCCATATGAGACTGGACCGTTTCAAGTACCTGGGTGTTCACCTCAACAATAAACTGGACTGGTCCCACAACACCGACGCCCTGTACAAAAAGGGCCAAAGTCTCCTCCACCTCCTGAGGAGACTGAGGTCCTTTGGAGTGTGCAGGCCTCTGCTCAAGACTGTTTATGACTCTGTGGTGGCCTCTGCTCTCCTCTACGCTGTCGTCTGCTGGGCCCCGAGCAGCACAGAGCAGGACAGGAAGAGACTTAATAAGCTGGTCAGGAGGGCCAGCTCTGTCCTGGGCTGTCCTCTGGACTCTGTAGAGGAGGTGGCTGAGAGGAGGATGCTGGCCAAACTTATGTCCATCATGGATGACACCTCTCACCCTCTGCACCGGATTGTAGAGGAGCTGAGCAGCTCCTTCAGCAGCCGACTGAGGCACCCCCAATGCAAGAAGGAGTGCTACTGCAGATCCTTCATCCCCACCGCCATCAGACTGTGTAACTCCACTGTATAGTCCAGATGTGCAATATTTTCTATACTCTCTTTTTACTTATTTTTATTATTATTACTATTTGTCTGCATGCACTTTCTGTTCAAACTTTCTTTTGCACTAAACTGCTGGAGCTAATGTGACAAGTGAATTTCTCCTGTGTGAGATCAATAAAGTCTTATCTTATCTTATCTTATCTTATCTTATCTTATGTGTGTGACGTGCTGTCATTTCACAGAAGCACACACGTTATAAATGTGTTTATTTCAGAGAAGGGGACATATTTTTGAGTGACTAGTCAAACATAATTATGTATTATTGTATTGTATAGCAGCATGTCTTTAGCCCTGAGGTGGGTGTTCACTCACTTTATTATCAGAGGAGAAGGAGAGGGATTATGGCTGACACTGACCTGCAGCCAACCTCTGCACCCAGGACCTCATGATATAAAGAGCCATAATATGATTGTAACCAAAGCAATAACCACATGAAACAATGTAATCTTCTATTATGTTATGACACAGATGGAGCCAAGCTTTTCCCAAAGGAATCATGGATAGTGGAAATGGGGTGATATCTGTCAAACGTAAAGACAGAATTGATGGAACACATTTTATTCCTGCGTGGTCGTTATAGGGTAAAAGCTGTCTTTGAACAAATTAAGCTGTCAGATTCTAAAAGTGCTGTCTCTCAGATATACATATTTGGTTAATCATGGCGAAATAATGCTCATTTAAATCAAGAATATTACCAACATTACCAATGTTTGCAACAGCCCTGTTACCATCCACTTTCCAAATGTAGCATAGAACTGCATTACCAGATCTCACATGCACAGAAATCTGACTCAAAAGAGCAGTTACCAATAAACATTCTTAATAATCCTTATTTTTTACTCCATTTAGACTTAGACTTAGATCCTCAAGGGAAATTATTTAATTATACACAGTAATTCACTCATCACAGTATAATATAATAACAAAGAGTAAAAAAATATATATATATATATATCGTAATAATACATTCTAAATAAGTAGCAAAAAAGATAGCAAGAGACTGGTATTAAATAAGACATAATTACATAAATAAATGTATATGTACAAGTCAAAATTATATAGCTAAATAAATAATAAAATATAAAATCACAGCTATATACAAGAGACAAGAAAGGCAGTGCAATGATATGATGATTGACAGAACATAAGGTACATAAGGGAGTTGTTGTACAGTTGTAAGGAGTATTATGACACAGTACAGTAACCACATAAACCCTCTGCACCTATTCCCATTATGATTTTATAGTGTGTGGTTAAAAAAAAAATTGTGTGGAGGTTCCAGATTGTTAATTTTTGCAAAATTATTATTGGGAGGTGGCTCTGAGCAAAGGGACTAATTAGAAGAAACAAGGACCTTCAGACTTTCAGAATAAAGTCTGTAACTTATTCTGCCTGCAGACAGGAGGGTGCTCTGACACATCTATTACAGCTAGGTTTGAAAATCCTTTTTCATACTCATACTCTTTACTCATCTAACTGTTCACAATGGCTAATCGGCTGGTAGATTTTTATGGGGTGCAAAGTGACACTCACTTTAGAAAATGTTCACGTTTTAGTCCAGTTCGATAATTGAAATGGATCATTGAAGCTTTATTTTCCTTTTTCTGTTTCTTTGTCTGGATCATAGCTACTACATAATGAGTACCCTTTTTGTAGTATATTCTGTTAAACCATTTATATTTTTAGTTTAGTTTTATTTTGTGCACCTTATTCTGATGTTGCATGAGTCAGGGATTAGTCAGGGTTAAAGATCCCATGACATGGTACTTCTTGATGCTTTTATATGGCTCCTTAATGGTTCCCTAATACTGTAACTGAATCCTTCTTCAAAATCAACACTCAGTGCATGAGAAACAGAGATAAGATGAGAAAGAGTCATAAATATCTCTCTCAAACACTTTATTCTGGGCGTTGTTGCTTGAATGCAAATGAGGAGAAAAGAGCTGGCCTATAGTAGAGGGTGGAGGCGTGGCCAAACTCTCCGCTCTCGGCTCTGAGCCCTCAGCTGATCCATTTCCGTGTTTTTGCACGGGGGGAGAGATTTGAAGCGTTCCATTGAAAAATAAACACATTTCCACAGAAAATAAAATTAAACCGCTGCTGTTCAAAGGTCCAGAGGCTCAGATAAAGGACTTCCGAGCCTAGAAACACTCGGACGTGCCTCCAGGCAAATAAAAAAACGCATTTCGCATTGCCGAGCGCATTCGCAGTCCAAACTCTCTGGGCGTGATTTACAGAGACGCTGAGTTCAGGCAGACGGGGGTGGAACTGCATTTGCATTTCTTTTTTTGATCTGACGTCAATAAGGTGCCTTGTTCAAAATCGCCCGTTTGAGCTCCGATTTTTTGTAACGCAGAAAAGGATCGCAAATGCTCAGTTAAGACATTTCGCAACTTTTAACCATGGGGGGGGGGGGGCTAAACAGGGTAGGGGAGCTCACATTAACGTTCAAAAACCTCAGAAAGTGAAAATTTCATGCCATGGGACCTTTAATGGTACTTAATTTGCCAAAACAATTGACTATTTCTTCTAAAAAGAAAAATGAAAGGATACTAAATGAGTGACTTGAGTTTCCTGCTTTATTTATTTATTTTTCTTTCTTTTTGAATACCTGCAAAAACAACTGCAGTACCTATATCTGCATGCAAGCCTCCACGTGCCCCATCAGAACACCAGATGGGGGTGTTGTGCTTCACTGAGGTGGAACCAACCACTATTTTCCACTCTTAATAATTTATGTCCCTCTTTCAGTTTTGCTCCTTCCTATATGCCCCATGATGCTTCATAGTGATGCTGTACGGATTTTTGTGTCGCTAGATGTGAATGCATTCTTTACATTTAATCAGTTGCTAAGTCAATCGGCCTCTTATCTAGTGTTGTTGGATTAGGTAGCCATCTTTTATATCATATCTAAGCCTGGATTTGTCATGCATTAAGTATTGCTCTTCCTTTAGCCACTGAGGTCTCTCATTGAGCACTTTATAGACTGTATATTACATTGTGCTTTATATATTGGGTTAGTGGGAGAAGTATTTTTATCATCATTATGTTTGCCAGGCTGAATTGAATATATAAAAAAAGATCTTACCTTTACCTCAGCAATGACTGGCTGTTTCTTTGTGTCCTTTTTGTAGTAGTGTTCATTAAATGAAGGTCATTTGAGAGCTGTTTCAGTATGTATGAATGGGTCTTTGCTCGTGTGAGATTTGACCTGTGTTCCAGTGGGAACCACTAATCAATTGTTTTTGTTATTTTTTTCGCTATAGCGTTTAGGGTTAGGGTTAGGGTTGGTTTTAATTCAAGAAGACTTAAGGTACCTACAGTTAAAATCCCTTAGCAACCCTCATAAATATGGCACTATGGAGTTGAGTTTGCCATCAAAGATATTTTAAGGAATTTCACTTATTTGAATTCTAGGCTGAAGTTGAATATGCTAGAGTCTCAGGGTTTGTAAAAAAAAGAAGGCTAAAGTGGCTTGCCCAAAGACACAACAGCAGTGATGCCAGTAGTGTGGACAAAACCACCAACCTTTAAGTCTGTGGGGAAATATGTCGACTGACTGAGCTGCTGCATGCTAACAGTGACTTGCCTGGGGCGCTCAAGACTCTGCTTTTACTTTAGAGATGTCTGGAACCATGTCCTGTCTCCATGGTTTCTGACGAGTATGACTGACAGACTGATTCACCAATCAGAGAAACACACGATCCGTTCTCGCCAAAACAAACATGACAGGTTAGGAGTGAAAAATAAATTAAAAAAGAAGACAGAGAGGAGGTGTTTTCTGCATTTGAGAGACACTAATAAACAGCTGTAATAGGACTGTCCCAAAATTGGTTGAAAGTAGGAGTGACTGCTGAATCTTATAGGCTTACTTTCATAATTAACATTAACATACAAGTAAAAAAATGTATACCACAGAAGGAATATAACTTTTTTTGGAGTAAATACATGCAAAAGCATAGGTATAGGTAAATGTTTACAATTCAGACTGCATAGATGGAAGATGAGGCTGTTTATGAAGCCATTTCTGATCGCAGGTAAAATCTGTATGAACTCGAACTGTAGATGGTAAATACATATGTAGACAGCTGGGATGCACAGAGGAGAAAATGCTAAAATGCTGCAGCTGCTAACAGCATTGACCTGCAGGGAATAAGGCCAGGTTTAATTGGAGCTATCTAGACTTCACATGAGTCCAGTAGGCCTATTACAGTACACATGTAATAATATGTGTAATAATAGTCGATATTCACAACTTCTGGAAAATTATAAATTCTGTCAACATTGCACTCAACTTGGTAAACTGGCAGCAGTGCAGTACAGCGCTCTGCATCCAAATGTTACACAGCTTTACAAACCATGCAGCTCTGGCAGTGTTTGTCAGGGTGAGAAATTTTTTATATGGACCAGCGTCTGATCCAGGCATATTCATGGATTCCACTATGATGAGAAATAAGGACTGTTGTCATAACCATTAACAACTTAAAGGGACAGTGTGTAAGATTTTTACCCGTTAATTACTGAAATTGAAGACACCCATTCAAAAATACATTGTTTTCCAAGCCTTTTCACTTCCATCATGAAATCAAAGTATTCTTTTGGACTTAGATATAGTCACATAAAAGGGGGATCTTCCCCATGCAGAGGCAGCCATTTTGAATACGAGAGCCGCAGAAGGACATTTGGGCTCCGCCTTCGCCTTCGGCAAGGCTCGTGGTTTTGGGTAAACAACACAAGCATGCTGCCGATTCAGACGTCGTAATGGATCTAACACGTGTTTTGGATTAAATTGTTTTACTGGATTTTATTCGCTGGATCCTTATGGACAAATTGAGAGCAAGTTTATGGTGAAATACAGAGTTTGACCTGTGCAAAGCATTCTAAGGTAAGCTAACCTCATTTTGTGCTTTTCTGTATAAAAGCCCCATGTGCTCGGGGAGTGATTGTTGTGCAGGGCAATGAATTGCATAGTCAAAAAGAGGAGACTGTAAGGTTTCATTTGATGTGTAGAGTGTCATGGTACATGATCGGGAATGTGTGTTTTCATGAGAAAAAAAACAAAAAACGGGACCGCGTTTTATTTATACAGTACCGGCGCGCAGCTCGTGCGCGCGCCCGGATGACCCTCGAGGTCTGCTGTAGCTAAAACAGAAAGTGCAATAGCACCATCCACTTATGCGCCACGAATCCTACACACTGGGGCTTTAAAACTAAATATAATCTATGTCTCTGGGATAAAAAATCTTGCATGTAACAGTAAGCTGGATCTTATGAATAGAAAGTAACATTTCCCAACACTGTATAACTATTTCAAGTTATACAATGTTAAATCATATTTGTTGAAGTGAATATATTTTCTTGTTGATTGCTAGTTATTGTGCAAATAACGATGTCCTTGTATTCACTTGATGGGTTTTGCCTTCTCTCACCTTTTGAACAGAGAAAAGTCTATTAAAATATCTTTTTGTTAATCTTTGCTTTTATTAAAACATCTTTGACTTTGCAATTCACCACCCGAGATCTAAGAGGAATTCAAATGATTCTCATGTTCGGAAAGATACTCCAGGTTTAAGGCCATTTCAAGTTTCTGTTTGATATTGTACATATTTCTCCGTAATCTATATAACCTGTTTAGGCATTGTATTTATTTCCATGTCTTTAATGTGCAAATTTCAGCATGTCATTCTGTGTAGTTAAGTTATGCAGCAGTTATTGAGCTCTCTTTCTCGCTCTCTCTCTTACATTCCTCCTTCAGTGTTTAGTCTGGGCACGTTTGAGTAAGCCACGCTCCTGTATCTGCCGTAAAGGATACACTGAGATGAAAGCCATCACCTGATAGGCAGAAAGGTCATAATCTGTGAAATCCAACTTTTTCCACATTTTCAAAACCCTCACGTAATACCTTGTGGACACACATCTCTCTTGGCCAAGGTCTGCCGGTGTGAGCATGAAAACTTCACTGTTGATGGAAATCAGCTGAATACATGAAAGACGATGAGTGTGTGAGCAGCAGGCACGAGGGAGACCAATCTACTGCACATCCCAGGACAGTACTTCCATCCAGGAACAAGCAGACCCACAGCAGAGCGAGAGTTCAGTGAAACACAATCACACCCAGGGAAGGACTTTCATTAAAGCGCCTATATTACACTATTTTCTGATCTTTGTTCAAATATGAAAAGGACCATACTACTCTATTTCTGATCTGTTATAATGTTGCTACCTTATCACAAACATACCCAGAGTTGTGTTTTGCTTCATTTACACACGTTTAACACACAAACACGGCATATAATATTTGTTGAGTTCTTCTCTCAAACAGAAAACACTCTGTTCAACCTGGTGATGTCATGTGTTTCACTGTGTTTTTAAACTCTATGCACCCATTTGGATCATTTCAGCCCTGGACTTGCCCATCTCTACTGAACAAAAGGTAAAAGGCAGGTGTTAACTTGAAAACTTGAAAACCACTTCATGACATCACACAGTGGAACAGAGCATTTTGAGAATTGGAGATGGAGACAGACTAATAATAAAGTCATATTACTCAAACATGTCTGAATGAAACAAAATACAAGTCCAGGTCTCTTTTTGATGAGGTAACAACATTCTAACATTTTTTGTGTAATATTGGACCATAAAGGATGACAAGAAATATATTGTAGTAATTGAAGGATGATAACCCACGACTTTTACTTATGAAGAGTGGGTTAATGACTTGACGATGTAGCTTGTCAAATAATTTACAATCTGCAACAAATTTAATGAACCCAATGAGAACACATCAGTCCCAATTTAGGACCCCACTCCCCCTTTTCTACAAAGTAGCATTACTAAATCAAAATGTCAATAAAAATAATGAAAAATGTCAAATTTTTATCAATAATTTGTAAATATTCTCTATTTGGAAGCAGCCAGTCACCGTATTTCATTTACTGCTGAAATATTTAATGTTGAAAATGTATTTAAAAAGTCTCAATGTACAATGGGAATTGATCATAAACAGTATTAAATAAAAAAAAGTCAATGGTTGCATTTCAAAATTTTTCCGAAGACTGTCAAAATGAGCCATAGGTACAGGATTTCTTTGAAGAATTCCATCGTGTACGAGCACAATACTGGAAAGACATATATTTCCTTTCTTTTCTGACATGGTAGACGTTAGTTTCATACTGTGGAACATTCCGGGCAGACAATGACATATCCCTAGAAATAAGTAAGTGACGTACTTCCGACCAAAGAGTTACATAGTACACCTTTAAACTGTGTCTGAAGTTTGGACCTGGTTTATTTCCAGATTCTCATCAAGGCCTGGTTTAGACTGGTTTTATCTGTTGCATTGTGTCTTTGTTTAGTCGCTTAACAAATCCCTTATAAATAAAATGGTACTTGTGTTTGGGCGACTCATCACTAACATGAGTCATCCAACACATCAAAATTATGACTAAATCCAGAGCTAAACCTGGACTAGAACAGGATCAAACCAAGCATACACTGGGACTAAACTGGACCTCACCCTATTTTTTGAAGAGGTTTGGAATAAAGCAGTCGAACTAGACTTGGCTTGGACTTTGAAGCTGTTGACCCATTAACTATGTGACAGGTAGACATGCTATTATAACACAACACAGCTGGAATAGACAGGTGGACAATTGATGGACATGGCAAATGCAAAAAGTTGAAAGTCTAATATTCCTAAGAATGTATTCTGTCATTTTCTATTACACTCTATTATTGCGTGCTGTTGGCAGTGTCAGGCTATGTGCATTTTTGTCCATTACTGTGCTGTCTGCGCACACACAGAAGGCAGATTGAAGGGATTGTCACTTTAATTACTTTACAGTGAGAGAAAGAGCTGTGCTGTCTGCTGTACGCTGTCACACATGCACCATCAGCAATATGGCACATCTATTACCATTAAGAACATCACATTAGTGTCACTATGTTTTATTTTGCACTGGGTTGTGGGGAGATCAAACTATATTTTCCAATATTTTATCAGAAATGTCAAGATACAGATGTGCCCAGCTGTGAGATCACCCACAAACAGATGGCAGCCAATCACAATTCATTTGCACGCACTGTGAAAAAGTGATGGGCGGATCAATAGCAAAATACAAAATATTAATTTTGTGCAGTAGCGATTAGGCTGTCAGTCACTTTTCAAGTCTTGGTGCAGGTAACAAACACATATTGCTGATACCACTCACCAGAAAAGTTATTTATAGTATAGTATAATATAGAAAGTATTTATAGTATAGTATAGTATAGTATAGTATAGTATAGCATAGCATAGTATAGCATAGTATAGTATAGTATAGTATAGTATAGTATAGTATAGCATAGCATAGTATAGCATAGTCACAGCTCTCAAGTCTCACGCTTTGAGAGTGTGACACATGCATTTCAACGAGTTCACACGCTCACACGCCACACATGGTATTTCTCACGCTGAAATTTTGTTAAGCAATTCAATGAAACTCTAGCCACTGGTCACAGCGCTTCTGCGCACAGAACATCGGTCTGTGTGGCTCAGAAGAGTTATCCAGGCACCACGCCCTTTTCAGCCAATCTGAAACTAGATTGTTCCGTTGTCGGGCAGACTGTAGAGTCTAGTTTCAGCTAAGCGCGCACTTGCCTGGAAGAATCCATGACTCATCGCTGTACCAGCGGTGAGTCTGGTAACGCTTGGTCCAGAATGCGCTGCGGTTGCGCGTAGACAGACGGCTAAGTGAACCAATCAGAGATTGCGCCATCTTGATTCAAAACTGAGGAGGAACTTCCGCTGCCTAAGGGTGACTTTGCGGGCAAAGGCGGGTGCACTGACGTCACCATCTTTAAACGAATCAGAATCGCGGAGTCCGTTTTTAACCGGAGGAGCGAGGGTGGAGCGAGGGTGTCCAAATGGTATCGCGCTGTATAGGAAATACAGAGAGATATAATTTGGCTGGCCAGGTAAAGCGCGCACTGCACTGTCAGTGATAATTGAAGGACGGCAACTGAACACGAGTGAGACGAACGAATGATGACAAAACAGTGAATGATAAAACAAACGAACATCCAACTCAGGACTGAGAACTATCAGGTAATAACTTAATTTATATAACTCTCATTAGTTGCTTTGTAGTTTTGCTCTTTAGACCAACATTTACACCTGTCCATTTCAAGCTAGCACTGTAGCAATCTGCCTACAGTGGTTATTATTATTTGTCACAGAATAAATAAACAGTGTCAATGGGTCGCTAGGTGGATAGGTGCCCCCCCCCCAAAAAAAAAATAAATAAATAAATAAAAATAAAATAAAATAAAAATCTCACTCCAACCAAACTTCAAAATTTGAGAGCCCTGGTATAGTATAGTATAGTATAGTATAGTATAGTATAGTATAGTATATAAAGAATTTATAGTATAGTATAATATAGTATAGTATAATATAGTAATTTGCACCTTTTCTGGCTTTTGTGACAAAATTGCATATGTGTACTGGCTGATTCTCTAACTACAGTCAAATTTGGTCATGATATTTTTCAGAAAATCCAACACATATTTTTAGAAATATTTTGATTTGTTCTACTTCATCACAATGTGTAGAAACATTAACTGATAGTGGTTGTAATGAAATTACGTAAATATTAAATAAATAATAATAAATAAAGTGATGGAAAAGACAATGTTTAGCATTTCTTTTAAAATCTCATGACATATTAGCATGCTAATCTCTGTTTTAGAGTTAGCATAAAATATACTCAAATACACAATATAAAATGGTATTTTTCTCATTATTTTTACATTCAAAGGAAATATGAGGTGTTTGGAAATGACGACCAATAAACCTCTTGGTTTTGCAAAACTTGACCTTGATTTTGTTCTTGTTTCCCTTCCTTCCGTGGAGCTAACGCTGCTATGCTAACATGAGCTCCTGTCACATCACAACTGATGTGGTTCAAGGAGACAAAGGTTTAAAAACAAGTTAAAAGTTACATTTTGTGGTGGAAATGACAGTGATCCTTAGGGACAGGTGTTCTTTTTATGAAAAATAAATAAAATACTGTCCTAATATATCTTTCAAGCACATGATATTTTTCATTAAAATAAGGAATTTCTGTGAAGTTACTGTTGAACCAAATTTAATTTCAGTCTTATGAGGGACTGAGAGTCCAAAACCTGGCCAAGGGACAAAGGACATATAGCAAAAAAACTCAATATAAAACCATATTTTAAAAATAATAATTTGTCTATCATAAAGTTTGTCTTTGTGTCTAGTAAGTGCAGCATGAATAAGAAATGACAAACTTGTTTTTGTTTTTCTTATTTCTGCCTGGAACACAAATTGATAGTTGGAGAATCACCCATACAGTATACATTGCGTTACAGATCATCTCTAAACTAAACAACCACAAAATTCCACAAAATGGAATAGAAAAGGTTTCATGAAATTTAAATTATATGATGAACCATGAAATGACTCAAACTAAGAGTATACTATGATGCATCAGTAATACTTAGTTGGTGTTTGACATTCTGAACTGTATTTGACTTTGGACCTTATCACACCATCAAGAACTGAAGACCACAAGCCAGAATCTGCACCAATGAGCTGGAGACGGTATGCCAAGCTTTCCTTCAAACTTGCTCTTAGGTTTCATTAATCTTGCAGTCCAGATCCACATTCACATCAGCTCATTAAACGGCTGCTGTGATTGGGCGTTTGGATTTAACCAGCCTGGTCACGGTGAGATATGTAAAAATCTGTTTTAGCTGCTCTGCCTTTGGGTGAAGCTACAGAATCATAGTTATATAAGCTGGCATTTGTGTGCGCGTTATAGAGCAAATATAATTGAAATGAATACATGCATAAATAAATACATGAATACTTTTGTGACATAAATATAAGCAAATGACTGTACTAGGATTTGTAAAGACATAATATCTACACCATCACAGATAAATAATTTCTTCTTTTACCATGTATGAGTATCTACATGACATTCTGGCCTATAAATCTCATTACAATTCACTGAATATCTCTCCCCACTCTTCACCCAGATTTCCCAGGTGCCCATTAAAAAATATATTGACAAATAAAAATATACTGCAAATAATTACTTTAAATGTTTGACTGTTTCTGTACATTGTAGTCTTACTCCCACATTTTCATCAAGTCACAGTTTATCGTGAAATTGTTATTATAGTATTTCATTTGGATTGGTCAAAAGGGTTGAGTGCTGGTGGGTTACATCTCTAATATTTCCAAAGAAGTGCTATGCCCACCAAAATATTAAACAAAATTGGGAACTGAATCGCAGAATATATACATTAGAAACTATGTTAAAATCTCACCTCGTCTCATTCTCACAGACACATTCTTTTTTTTTTTTTTAAGATTAGGCTTAAGCATTTATTGGTCTCACACACAATGACACACAGTAACACACGGGAGAAATTTGACTTCTGCATTTGACCCATCCTTTTCAGGAGCAGTGAGCAGCCATCTTTTTCGGCGCCTGGGGGGCAGTACCGTGAAGGGTCTTGCCCAAGGACCCACACTGGTTAGCTCATTGCCCGGGGGGGATTTGAACCCACAACCCCCAGGGGGAAAGTCCATGACTTACCAGTTGAGCTAACCAGCCATCCTCCCACTCCTATTAGATACCATTTTCTTCTTATTATTATTCAAAGTACACTGTGTTACAAATTATTATGCAAATTATATTTTTGTCTGATTTTGCAAAATTGTCAATTAAATGACAGTCATCGTAATTTTCAAGTCATCAACCTTTAGAGTACAATTCGAATGTTCCAATGATAACAGTATTTTTTTCAAAAATTAAAATCTTAAAATGCACTGTTCCAAATTATTATGCACAACAGAGTTTCAAACCATGTTATTGTAAAGAACTGAAAATGGTCATTTGTTTATTTTTCAATTAGAAGCCTGAACTTATTACTGAAATCAAAAGCATTTTCAATCCAAACATCTTAACAGGTCAAGTTACATATTAACATAGGAGCTCTTATTTGATAGAAGCTTCGTAATTCTTGCATCCATTGAACTTGTGAGTTTGTGGAGTTTTTGCTTGAATTTCTTTGCAGGATGTCAGAATAGTCTCCCAGAGCTGCTGTTTGGATGGAGCTACGCCATGAGTTTCTCTTCTTTTATGCCCATAGCAGCCAATGATGCAGAGGTGTTCCTTGCAGCATGAGATGGAGCACTGTCATGCATGAAGATGATTTTACTACGGAAAGCATGGTTCTTCTTTTTGTACCATGGAAGAAAGTGGTCAGTCAGAAACTCTACATAGTTTACAGAGGACATTTTCACTCCCCATGATTTCTCTCTTTGACATTTCTATCCCCATGATTCTTACTCATGAAAATGAGTCTTCATGTATTTCTGGGCCCACTGGAGCAGTTTCTGCTTGTAAGCTTTGTTTAAGGCTGGTGAACAATTTTACCTTATGGTTCTCTGTTTTATCATCACCGTTTTGTCGTTTCTCGTGTTCAGTCGCTGTCCTTATCACTGACAGTGCTGTGCGCGCTTAGCAGCTACACTCTACGGCCTGTCCACTCTACAGTCTGCCCAACAACAGAACAATCTATTTTCTGATTGGCTGAAAAGAGCGCGGCGCCTGATAACTGAGATTTTTTTCCGGGGAGCGGGGCGGGGAGGAGGGGGGGAGTTTTTTTCGCTGAAAACGCGCGGTGCCTGCATAAACTGAGCCACACAGACCGATTTTCTGGGCACAAAAAAAAAAAAAAAAAAATCAGCGTGAGAAATGCCAGGTGTGACGTCGAATTGCGTGTGTCACACTCTCAATGCGTGAGACTTGAGAGCCCTGATTTGCATAATAATTTGGAACGGTGTATTTCTAAGAAAAATAACAACCAACACTTTAACTACAGTTAGAGTGTGGAAACAGGGGACATTTACAATATCTTATTAATGCCCTTTTACCATTTATCTGCAACTGCTCATTTTGTTCATCAGTGACCATTCAAGCAGTGCTGCTTTTCTAGTTGTCGACACATGGATTACTTCAATTCTGTGGCTTGTTCTGCAGCTGTAAGTCCACTTTTTCAGAGACAACCAGTGATATAATCAATAAAAGCCTGACTAATGATGTATGTGTGTCTGCACGAGGGAGGCTTTCTAAGTGGCTTGTCTGGCACATCCCTCTCATCGTAACAGCAACCATTTTGGAGAGAGCTCAGAAGATTAATGGTCCAATGATTAGAGGACTAGGGTGTAGAGAAGAGGGTTGCGCTAACCCATGCATCAGAGTAATCCATGGAAAATTAACTGTCAATGTTTAAACACTGAGTAACACCTGAGCTACTAAAAAAAAACAACCATCATTTTAAAGGAGACATATTAAAGACATATGCAGTTTTAAGAGGTTTTAATGTTGTAATTATTTTCATTCATATTTGGCTGATTTATTGAAGTGGATGAAGTGAGCACTTCCTTTTCAGTCCCATTTTTAAAAAATGTTTAGTCCACATTGTATGGAAGCCCATTTCCGCCAGTAAATTAAAAAAAAAAAGCCTCACAGAAAGTCATAGTTATGAGTTTAAAAATCATAATTACGGGTTTTAAACTCATAATTGTGAGTTTTAAAGTCATAACTTGTCACAAGCCATGTCTCAATTCTCAGTTCGGAGCGTGGTTTTAAGGGCATGTACGTCACATCCGACGTGAAAACTGCTGTCCCATTTCTTTTTTGTCCCATGCACAGTTAACACGACCGCAGTCGTGTCCATGGAAATCGCGGCGTGGACCAACTGCGTGAAAAAGCACACTTCGCCCATTCATATATCCCAGCATGCACCGCGCGCTACTTCTTCTATGGGAGAAAATGGAGTCGGCGGCTGCATCTGGTAGTTGTGAGACCTGTCGCATTTCGCCGACACCCATGTGGTTCGCAGACTGCACTCAGGGCTGAGCAAGTATGCACAGTCTTGACTGCAGTCTGAGCCCCCTTAAAACCACGCTCCAAACTGTGCACTCTGAGAATTGACACACGGCTACAGAGCGCACATGTTCTTTTCTCCTCTCCCCTCCCTTTAGCCGTTTTCCAATTCAGCGACTGCCCGCTTGTGAGTGTCCTTGGAAGGGGATGCGCGTCATATCCGGCGCGACAACCGCCGTTCCATTCGTTTTTTGTCCCCTGCGCTCTGAACAGCGCAGTCGTTTCCATGGAAATCGGGGCGTGGACCAAGCGTGCAAACATGCACGCTTCGCACACTTAAAAGCCCCAGCATGCACAGCGCGGGAGGATATATGACTACAAAGACCGACTCGCCAGCGACATCCACAAGTGAGAGTTGCGACGTCACTATAAAATATACGTACTGGTTCACCTCACCTACAACTATGCTACATGAAACTCTTCATAAACTACGCTAAACATGTGTGACGGTAGCCGTAACGGCATAGATCACGGCACCTGTTTTACCGTTCACATGCTTTTCCCCTTACACTTATATTTCCTTTGCTGTTGTAATGCTGGATATCCTACAGTGTCGCCATGTCCAACGTTTACTCTAAGCTGTGTACTGCTCGCACATTCTCAGCGCACAAGAAAACCTATGCAGCGCACTGTAAATCAGGGATGAAAGAGCTTTTAGCGGACCTCCGCTTTTTATTCAGCCGCGGGGTCATTTTTTTTATATCTGCAAAGTGCAAGCCGCGAGACCACACTCACAAGCGTGCAGTCGCTGGATTGGAAAACGGCTTTTGTGTTTGTCTGTCCCCACCTCTGTGGGCGTGGTGGCTCTGAGTGCAGGGAGGCACAGCTGGCTCCAATCACCTCATCACCACCAGCACTATAAGAAGTGACTTTATTGATCTATAAGAGGCCTAGCATTCCAGCTACTCCTTGCCAGTTTGTCTGCAACATGAACTTAACCCTGCCTGCATTCCTAGTAACCTGCCTGTAGTGATGAATGAGGCTTCATGAAACAGCAAAACGTTTGAACCAAATGTGTCCAAGCTTCCAAACAGGATTCAAAATGCTTTCCACAGTGACCTCTAGTGGCAAGGTGCTATTAAAACGTAAAAAACAAGATCACATTTGCGTGTGTGCAACTCATGTATTTCTGTTTCTAAAATAAAGTTCAATAAACACTGTTATGTTTTTTGTTCACAACTCTATAAAATATTTTTTGACAGTGGAAGGATGCGTTTCTTTATACAGTAGTTTAATTTCTAATTGAATAAGTTCTATTTGTGTGCGTGTCATTGATACATTGATCTAAATATGGGATGTGATGTCTGGTGCTAATTTCCACCACTTCTAAAATTCCCCAATTGAGTAGCAGCACTTCTCTAAGCATTCTGCATGTTCTTGTCATGGGTTTACAACTACCAGGTCTCTAAATTAATACTGGCACTTATTTATGCCCACTTAAAGCACTGACCTAAAATAATAACATCTCTGCCTTCATGTTGCTTATGTTTACATGCTTCAAAGAGTCTTACATACGTGTACATACCATGTTTAAATTCATGCGTAATATCTGCATATTACAGTTGTACTAATTCAGTGTAATTGTCAGACTCATTGATGGATGCTCCAAAGTAGTTTCTATGTTACTGTAACAATGAGAGGAAATTATTGAATGTTGAATCTTAAATAAAAACAATGAAATATTTGTGGTTCACATCTCAAGATTTTTATTCAAAAATATTTTTTTTTCTGCAGTGGAAGGATTCGATCTGATTACTTCTCCAGCTTTTGAAAAAACTCTTTCACATGGGACACTGGTTTCTGGTATACATAAGAATTTTTTTGACATTATATATAAATGTGGATACATGACAGCCCTGTCTTTCCAATAGAGCAAAGGGTCATCAGTCCGAGGAAGAAAGTTATCTTGTAAATACTTCTTTACTTCAACAGTGGCATCTGCTGTAATGCTATGTGTGGCAACGCTCTTTCGTATTTTAGAATCGAACAGATCCCACAAGCTTGTTGTTGTTGACATTTGAGGTTCTAAAAAAAAAAAATGTTACAATGACTAATGATATTCACGCAAACAGTTTCAACAAAATCCCACCTGATGTTGCTGCGATGGGTTGCATCAATGTTGCACATTCCAAAGTCAGTTGCTTTTCTACTTCCTGGGCTTTTGCAGGATTACCAAATCCCAAATGCTTAAACCATGGATCCAACATTGTGGCCAGTGCCAATGGTCTGTGTCTCATATTGCCCACAACTTGTCTGGAGGCCTTCCTTCAGGAAGTTGCCTGTTTGCATTGATAATAAGGATTACATTTTAATTTTGATTGTGGTGGTGATGATTATTAATATAATTATTATGATTATTACTAAAGTTGCCTACCCAACTGCTGAGTTGATGGAAGTTTTGAATGCTGCAACTTTTCAAATAGCTTGTGCTGTAGCATCTGGTATAATGGAATTACTTTTGATGCTGAAACTCTCTTCTCCTCTGACATCTCTGTTAAGATATGAATAGACAGATTAAATGCATTTAAACACATACAAACTAATACTATTAAATTAAGCGCTGTACCAGTTGTTGCTGCTTTAAAAGGCTGTAACTAAAACAAGGCTTCGTGAATCAATTCATATTCACCACTTGTCAGAGGAGAGACATCGTTTTCCAGATTTGAAAGTGCGGCACCCACAAGTTCTCGTTGTTCATATAGTCTTTTCAGCATGTCATAAGTGCTCTTCCATCTCGTTTCCACTTCCTGGATGAGTTTCAGTGCTAGTCTGCTCATTAGCACTTGCATCTCATTCAGTTTGTCCTTAGCTTTGCAGCTAGATCTAAACAAGCTTTTCTACTTTTCTCTCTGATATCATTCATGGCAGGTGTTTGATCTAGTGCTTTTTTTTTACAGTGAGGTTTAGTGTATGGGCAAAACAGGAGACATGACGGAGATTCAGGAGCTGGACGCTCAGCTTCATGTGTGCTGCATTGTCAGTTACCATGCACTGGACTTTTTGTATTATTCCCATCAGCAGCTTTTGAGCCTTTGCAATATTCTGGGCTGTGTGGGACTGTTCAAACCGACTGACTCCAAGTATGACACAAAGCCAACTTTGATTCTGCTGTAACAAAGTAACTGGTCACACCAAGGTAGCCATCCATGTTTAGAGAAAACCACGTGTCAGTTGTTACACAAACACTCTCAGCATTTTTAAGGTCTTTCTTTGTCTTCTCCTTGGTCTTGTCATACAAGTCAGTAATCATTTTCTTCAGCACCTTCTAGGATGGAAGGACATAGCTTGGGTCCAGGTCTCGAACAAAGGCCCTGAAGCCTTCATCCTCCACAGTGGACAGGGGCAGCAAATCCCTGGCCACCATTTTAACAAGAGATTCATCCAAACCCTTTTGTCTAGCTATAAAAGAAAGCACATATTAGAAACAAATATTGACCAATATCTAGACTCCATAACTAGCATACTAGAGAAAATTGCATGCAGATTAGAATTTAATAATGTTAATGAAATATGTTTGCATACTTATGTAAAATGTACTTTTACATAAGAATATGTATATCTATCAAGTCAAGCTTAAATGTGTTGGAAAGACAGAGAAAACACAATGGATTTTGTTACTTCTCTCGAGAGGTGAAAATTGTTGATTGTTAACTGTGCAGACAGAAGTAATACCAGGGCTCTCAAGTGTTGAGCGGGGTCGTGCATGAGACTGCGTAATTTCCGAGGAGGGGGAGGGGGTGTTCGAGTGAACAATTTTTCCCGAGGAGCGGGGGGAGAGGGGGGCTTGAATTGCGTGAGAAATGCCGTGTGAGCGTGTGAACGCGTCGAATTGTCTCTCGCTATGCGTGAGACTTGAGAGCCCTGCTGTAAATGTTTGTCTAAAGAGCAAACTTAAACTACAAAGCAACTAATGAGAGTTATATAAATGAAGTTATTACCTGATGGTTCTGTTTGTTTTATCATCACCGCAGTGTGCGCTTAGCAGCTGAAACTACACTCTACAGTCTGCCCAACAACAGAACAATCTATTTTCTGATTGGCTGATTTTTTTCCGGGGAGCGGGACGGGGAGGAGGGGGAGAGTTTTTTTTTCGCTGAAAACGCGCAGTGCCTGCATAAACTGAGCCACACAGACCGATTTTCTGGGCACAAAAAAAAAAAAAATCAGCGTGAGAAATGCCATGTGTGGCGTGTGAGTCGAATTGTGTGTGTCACACTCTCAATGCGTGAGGCTTGAGAGCCCTGAGTAATACGTAGCTGAAATTACTCTTCTTAAAACAGGTCTAAATAGTGAAAATTACATGCAAAGAAAAGAAAAAAGAATGAAGTGACTCCATACGAAGTACATGCTAATTATGTTATAGAGTGACGCAGCCACATACTAACAAACAGTAATTATCACACAAAAAATGCCAAAAATGTACCTCATTGGCTTCTTTAACTGAAAAACAATATACTTGAGACTTAACATTGTGTTCTGCAAAAAAAAAAGAAGTACCGCATCAGTTTCGAACACTTTTGTCAGATGCCTCAAAGCAGAACCTTGTGCGTTTTTTTCTTAATCAAATAGGCTAACATTGGTGCACAGGTATAAACTGCTCCTTAGCAACAATTGCATGTAGAACAAAAAGAAGATTCCTCCTCCCTCATAATGGCTATTGCTTCTTATTCATTTAATGTACAATTCACAGGCTATCCTAAATACAGGAAAACAGAAATTTTATTTTAGGTCTGAGACAACAGGTACAGTATGTTATTTATTTAATTACAGTGATTTGTGATTAAAGGAGTCCTTAATTACAGAGGAGTCCTTAATTACAGAAGGAGTCAGCAGAAGCCAACCATTTCATAGTATTGCATTTTATTATAGTTATTTATTTTAATATGTGTTAATGTTTTACAATGCATACCTTGACTAGAAGTGGCAGCAGCAGTTGTGGTTTCCAATGTGGTACCAGCAGAGCTGGGTACAGCACATGGAGCAACAGAACTATTTTCTGCTTCCACCAATATGTTTGGATGAGTTGTCCTCAGATGGCACATCATAGTTGATGTATTATTGCAATAGTCAAGTTGCCTATCACAAATCATACATCTAACCTTGTTTGGGGTTTCCAAATGGAAATGCTCCCACGTAACAAAATGACGTCTCTTGCGTGATGGAGCTTCCATTTTTATCTAAAGCCTAGCCTAACCTAATCTAACCTGTATAAAGCCTACCTAACAAATGTAGCCTACCGTGTTTTGCTGTGTGTCTATTTTAATGTTACTGTGCTAACTATGTGTCAGTGTACATTTACAGAACCTAAGCTGTAATAAACTCCTAACAAAATACCTGACCGACTAAGTAACTACTAAATCAAAGATCACTGTCAAAATCACTAATATCTCTCGCCTCTCACAAACCCACAAGGATAGACGCACTAACTTCTCTTTTAAACCTTTTGGGAGTGGGTTGAGACAGCTCGTGCTGCTCTGTGGTTCGTTGAAAACCCTGTCAATTAAACACATGTTCGAGCCGAAGCCCCCCCTAGTGAAACACTCGCGAAACTACTGCGGTTCATGAACCGTCTGAGTCATGTGACAAGCTTCATGAACCACCTATGTCACATGACAAGCACTTTGACTCGTGTTTTGGAGTACTGTTTCGAAGCACATGTGCTTCAAGGCTTTGAAACTGTGCCGAAACGCCCGTTTCATTTCGCCCATCACTACCTGCCTATCTGCCTACCAACCTGTCTGCCTGCCAGCCAACTATCCGAGCTCCAACTCCCTGCCTGCCTGCCTGTGTAGTTTGTGCTCCGCTCCTTCTCTGCCGGTCCCCGTCGATCTCCTGGTCTCCAGCCCTCCAGCTCCATTCTGCCCTCCGATTTAAATCTAGGTTTTTTCAAACTTTCAGTGGTTGGTCTGCTTTTGGGTCCTTCTCCTCTCCGTGACAGTACAAACTGGCCACAATGGACCCAGCGGAACTAGACAACACTGAATCACAACCAGACCGAGTTATCAGAGCTATCACAAATCAAGGTACTGTACTTGGACAACATGAATAACTGCTTCAAGCACTGATCCAAAGCCAGCAGACCTCTGGCAATCAGATAGCTCAACTCAACACCATGTTACAGCAGCTCACAACTAACCTTTCCGCACCCTCTCCTTCAGTCCAGTCAGCTGCCTCACCTGTCGTTCAGCAATCCAGGAAGATGCACTTTCCAGACCCCGAGGGTTACTCAAGGGACATGGGAAAATGTCCTTCCTTCAATGCTCATTAGTGTTCAGTCAGAAACCTACCACACTAGTGAATGCTACTAGTGAATTTAAGATAGCTTTCATTATGGGCCTCCTTCAGGGCAAAGCTTTAGACTGGGCTGCTGCTAAATGGCAAAATGATCCTGCAATTCGTAGCAATTTGAAAGTGAATTATGGAAGGTGTTTGATCACCCAGTGAAGGGAAAAGAGGCCTCAAAGAGATTACTGACTCTTACCCAGGGCTCCCGTAGTGTGGCCGAATTCAGAACGCTAGCTGCTGAGGCAGGCTGGGATGACTCAGCACTTCAATCGGTATTCATAAATGGACTCTCAGAACAACTAAAGGATGAACTTGCTCTCAAGGATGATTCACATGATCTTGACACTCTTGTTTCTACAGCTCTAAAGATTGATAATCTCCGAGAGCACAGGCGGGAGCCATCAACACTCCCCAGCAACCACCACCTCTCTTCTTCTTCTTCTTCTTCTTCTCCTTTAGGCTTGTCCCTTTTTCAGGGGTTTGCCCCAGCAAATCAACTTTTTCCATCTCACCCTGTTTTCTGTATCTTCTACTCTGGCTCCAACTACCTCCATGTCCTCCCTCACTGCATCCATAAATCTCCTCTTTGGCCTTCCTCTTTGTCTCCTACCTGGTAGCTCCATCTGTAACATTCTTCTACCAATATATCCACTGTCCCTCCTCTGAACATGTCCAAACCATCTCAATCTGGCTTCTCTAGCTTTTTCTCCAAACCTTCCTGTCTGTGTTGTCCCTCTGATGACCTCATTCCTGATCCTGTCCATCCTTGTCACTCCTAAAGAGAATCAGCATCTTTAACTCTGCTATCTCCAGCTCTGCCTCCTGTCTTTTGCCTATTGCAAGTGTTTCTAATCCATACATCATGGCTGGTCTCACAAATGTCCTGTAAACATTTCCCTTCACCCTAGCTGGCACTCTTCTATCGCAAATCACTCCTGACACTTTTTTCCAGCTGTTCCATCCTGCCTTCACTCTATTCTTCACCTCTCTTCCACAGTCTCCACTGCTCTGAACAATTGATCCTAAGTATCTAAAATCCTCCACCTTCACCACCTCTTCTCCTTGTAACTTCACTGTTCCACTGTTCTCCCTATCATTTACACACATGTACTCTGTCTTGTTACGACTGACCTTCATCCCTCTTCTCTCTAATGCGAACCTCCACCTCTCTAGATTTTCTTCTAGTTGCTGCCTACTCTCACTGCAGATCACAATGTCATCTGCAAACATCATCGTCCATGGTGACTCCTGTCTGACCTCATCTGTTAATCTGTCCATCACCAAAGCAAACAAGAAGGGGCTCAGAGCCGATCCTTGATGTAGTCCCACCTCCACCTTGAAGTCTTCTGTCCTTCCAACAGCACACCTCACTACTGTTGTACTATTTTCATACATGTCCTGCACCAACCTAACATACTTCTCTGCCACTCCTGACTTCCTCATACAAAACCACAATTCCTCCTTTGGTACCCTGTCATAGGCCTTTTCTAAATCTACAAAAACACAGTGTAGCTCCTTCTGACCTTCTCTGTACTTCTCCATCAGAATCCTCAAGGCAAATATTGCGTCTGTGGTGCTCTTTCTGGGCATGAAACCAAACAGTTGTTCACTAATCTCAACTTCCTTCCTCAACCTCGCCTTAACTACTCTCTCCCAAATCTTCATTGTATGACTCATTAACTTTATCCCTCTGTAATTGCTACAACTCTGCACATCACCCTTCTTATAAATTGGCACCAGAACACTTTTCCTCCACTCATCTGGCATCTTATCACTCGCTAAATTTTCATTAAACAACCTAGTCAGGAAATTTACTGCCACTTCTCCTAAGCACTTCCATACCTCCACTGGTATGTCATCAGGACCCACTGCCTTTGCACTCTTCATTCTCATTAGGGCCTTTCTAACTTCATCCTTTCTGATCTGATCTACCTTTTTCCTGATAGTGTCTGGCTCCTCATTTCTATGCTCCCTTTCATTTTCCTCATTTAACAACACCTCAAAGTATTCCTTCCATCTACTCAACACACTTTCCTCACTGGTGACTACATTTCCATCTTTGTCCTAAATCAACCTCACCTGCTGTACATCCTTACCAGCTTGATTTCTCTGTCTTGCCAATCTATACAACTCCTTTTCTCCTTCCTCTGTGTCTAACCTATCATACAACTCCTCATATGCCTTTTGTTTGGCCTTTGCCACTTCCCTCTTTACCTCCTTTGCCCTCTCTCTGTACTCTAGTCTATTCTCTTCTGTCCTCTCACTGTCCCATCTCTTCTTTGCTAACCTCTTCCTCTGGACACTCTCCTGAACCTCATCGTTCCACCACCATGTCTCTTTGTCTTCTTTTCTCTGCCTTCTCTTCCTTTCTCTTCTTTTCTCCCTAATCACCCTAGCCGTAATCTCCCAATCATCTGGGAACTCCTCAACAGGGCCCAGGACGGCCCTCACTTCCTTCCTGAAGTCCTCACAACATTCCTCTTTCCTTAACTTCCACCACTTGATTTTCTTCTCTGTCTTGACTCTCTTCCTCTTTCTCATCTCCATCGTCATCTTACACACTACCATCCTGTGCTGTTTGGCTACACACTCACCTGCCACCACTTTACAGTCCCTAATCTCCCTCATATTACCTCTTCTACACAGGATATAATCTACCTCAGGGATGAAAGAGTTCCGCTTTTTAGCGGATCTCCGTTTTTTTTTCAGCCGCAGGGTAATTTTTATTTTTTTTTAATATCTGTGCAAATTCGTTGAGAAAGATTTTGGGTGTATATATATCTATAGTTGTGTTTAGGGTCGCCAACCGTCCCCTGGAAAACAGAATCGTCCCGTATTCAGAACAAAAGTACGTGTATCTCGTATTAAACTGTTCATATTAAACACGGGCGCGAGCCCGTGTCTGGAGCCGCGGACCGAGTGAGTGAGCGCAGCTCTTTCGCAACAGCCTGTACCATTGTGTGTACACAGGTTAAACTTTATAAAACATCCTATACCTCATCCTACCTGCCTCACTTAACGCGTTGCTCCTCGCTTTTTCACCTGCGCCTTTTAGCACGCATAAGCTCCTCCTCAATGCGCTCTGATTAGACGAAGTGCAAAGCAAAAACAAATCCAATATATACTACTAGTAGGCCTACCTGTTAATAAAATTTGTGGGGTTTTTTTTGTACTTTTATGTACTTTTATGCGCCGTGACTTTCCGCTTTTTTCATGATTGGCCACTTTCATCCCTGCTACCTGTGTGGACCTACCTCCACTCTTGTAGGTCACCCTGTGTTCCTCTCTCTTTTGGAAATAGGTGTTTACCACTGCCATTTCCATTCTCTTTGCAAAGTCTACCACTGCCTGTCCCTCCAAGTTTCTATCCCTAACACCAAACCTGCCTCATCACCTCTGTTCCCTTCACCTACATGACCATTAAAGTCTGCTCCAATCACAATTCTCTCCTCTGGGGATGCTCTCTACCACCAAATCAAGTTCATTCCAGAACTTCTCTTTTTCTACTAACTCACAGCCCACCTGTGGGGCATAACCGCTGACAACATTCATCATCACCCCTTCTATTTCTACCCTCACACACATCAACCTGTCTGACAATCGTTTCACCTCCACCACATTTTTTACATGTTCTTCGTTGAGGATCACCCCTACTCCATTTCCCTTTCCATCCAAGCCATCATAAAAAAGCTTGTAACCTCCAATGTTTCTAGCCTTGCTGCCCTTCCACCTGGTCTCCTGCACACATAGAACGTCTACTTTTCTTCTCTCCATCATATCAGCTAATTCTCTACCTTTTCCTGTCATTATACCTACATTCAACGTTCCAAACTTCAGACTGACACTTCTAACCTTCCTCTTTTCTCTTCTTCCCTGAATCAATCTCCCTCCTCTTCTTCTTTGTCTTTGTCCAACAGTAGCCCAATTTCCAACAATACCCTGTGAGTCAACAGCACTGTTGGCGGTTGTTGTTAACGTCGTTGGAGAACACTAGTCTGTGTTCCCTAAAGAACACTAGCTTGTGCTCCCCAGTGGTTGGTTTATCAACCACCACCTCTAATAAAAGATTTAAAAAACACCACCTCTCTCAATGTCCCACCTCAAAGCCCAGTAGCGTTCTCTGTTTTCTCAACTCCTTCTCCAGGTCAGTCTTCTCTGGTTACTTCGGAGGTAGAACCTATGCAGCTGGGCCATGCTAAATTAACACCTGCTGAAAGGCAAAGGCGAATACAAGCTGGGGAATGCATTTATTGTGGTCAGATGGGACATTTTCTTGTCACCTGCCCGTCACGGCCAAAAGGAGGGGCTCACCCGTAAACAAGGGGGTGCTGGTGAGCCACACTTCCTCTGCACCTGGCCCCCAGACAAAGATGCGACTTCCTGCCACCATTTGTTTCAATGATGTTAACCTGCCTTTAACTGCTTTGGTGGATTCTGGAGCTGAAGAGAACTTTTTAGATTTCAATTTGGTTTGTCAGGCCGGCTTGGAGATGATGCCACTGGAAACCCCTCTTGCTGCCAGTGCCTTAGATGGACGGTTAATTGCTAAAGTGACTCATCACACTAAACCTCTGAAAATGGTGTTATCACCAAGAACTGATACAGTTTAACCTCATTTCTTCCCCACACTCTCCACTCATTCTGGGTTACCCTTGGCTTAAAATGCATAATCCACATTTCGACTGGTCCAATGGAAAGTTGAGTTGAAGTTTGTTGTGTCATTCAACTTGTTTACGATCAGCTCTTCCCCCAGCAGGAACTCCAGGAGTCTTCAGATCTTTCAAATGTGCCAGTGGAATACCATGACCTTGCTGAGGTTTTCAGTAAGGAGCAGGCTTTGTCTCTGCCTCCACACAGACCATATGACTGTGCCATTGACCTCCTTCCTGGTGCTCCCCTGCCTACAAGTCATCTCTACAACCTGCCTCACCCACAACGAGAAGCAATGGAGAGGTACATCAAGGATTTGCTCGCTGCAAGTATTATCCGCCCTTCTTCCTCTCCAGTCGGTGCTGGGTTCTTTTTTGTCACTAAAAAAGATACAACACTTCGTCCTTGTATAGACTGGATTGAACAATATCACAATAAAAACCCCTTTACCTTTAATTAAATCAGCATTTCAGTCCTTACACGGAGCTACAGTATTCTCAAAATTAGACCTGAGAAACGCCTACCATCTAGTTCGCATTCGTGAAGGAGACGAATGGAAAACTGCATTCAACACTCCGTTAGGACACTTTGAATATTTGGTCATGCCTTTTTGGATTGACCAACGCTCCAGCTGTATTCCGGGCACTTGTCAACGATGTGTTAAGAAATCTTTTTAACCAGTTTGACTTTGTGTATCTGGATGATATTTAGATTTTTTTCTCGTTCTACAGAAGAGCATGTCATCCATGTCCGGCAGGTCATCCGGAGGCTCCTAGAAAACAAACTGTTCTTCAAAGGAGAGAAGTGCGAGTTTCATGTCCCGTTTGTCAGCTTTCTGGGATATGTCATTGACTGCGTGCACATGGTAGGATCGGATTGGATTTCTCCAAATCCGATCCCGTTACTCAGTGGGTGGTCTGTCGTCCAATCCCAGTGCACATGAAAGTCGTGCAATCTGATAATGGTCAGTGACCTAGCCGGCTCCACTACGCTATGTGGCGCTGTAGTCCAACTACTTCCGGGTGATGGCTACTCAATATAAAAACACAACACACTATCTGGCGGTATACAAAGATGGCGTTCGAGGAGTTTGACGGAGCAGCATTGGTGTACGTGTTGTGCATTCTGCAGAGTTTGGAAGTTCGTATAAACGAACAAACAGCGCTTAGGCTTTTTTTAATACGACATGAACTGTGTCGTCAGCGTTTGATATTACAAGCACTCGAGAACAATGAAAATTACTTGTTGGGAGCAGGAGCTCTACTACAGCACAGAAGGCCTAAACGTTCAGTATGGATGAAGATCAGGGACAGAAGCTTCTGGGATCGAGTGATCTTACAAGAATATACTGAAGAGGATTGGAGGTGCAACTTTTGAATTACCCGGAGGACCTTTGATAAGTTGTGTGGGTTGATGCCGGAAGTTATGAAGCCTGAAGACGTGACCGTTCAGGCACCTATACCGCTTTCAATGAGAGTTGCCATTGTTCTGTACAAATTGGCTAGTTGCGCAGAGTACCGGATTGTGGCAAACCAGTTTGGGGTAAGCAAGTCCACGGTGAAAAAGCTTGTTTACTTGTTTTGCCGTGGGATGATGTCGTCTGTCATTAAAGATATCATTAGAATACCCACTGCAGAGGAAGCTATCGCAATAGCAAGCCAATTCCAGCAGAAGTTTCACATCCCCCAGATCATCGGTTGCATCGACGGTACCCACATCCCCATATTACCACCAACAGATGGGTACAGAGACAAAGGATGGCCTTCGTACATCCTCCAAGCTGTGGTGGACGACAAGTATCGGTGAGTTAAACTTCTTCACGTTAAACCAAACAAACATTTTGTGTGTGGTCCTTGTCTGACTGT
This sequence comes from Paratrypauchen microcephalus, assembly GCA_036785185.1. Classification (NCBI taxonomy): domain Eukaryota; kingdom Metazoa; phylum Chordata; class Actinopteri; order Gobiiformes; family Gobiidae; genus Paratrypauchen; species Paratrypauchen microcephalus. The sequence continues at coordinate 17,123,931 of JAVJIX010000005.1, read as the reverse complement.
GGTGCAATGAGCTATTATTATTGTTAGTCTTGTATGAAGGGACAGTGTACAGAGACATTATGTAAAGTAAAAGGCTGACTGCGCACTGGCGGTCGTATGCATATGAATCATTTTTTTTCTTTGTTTCTGCACAGATAAATAAGTTAAATTAAGTTTTGCACGGTTCGAGTTTAAGCAAGCTACGCTGTTTGAGCAGAAGGTTATGGTTTCAGCGCTTTGAATGTTCCCATAATTCCATGAAAGCTAATGTTGATGCAGTAATATTTGATTACCCTGTATTAATACAATTATTTTTAATGTTTACACATGTAATGGATGTAGTGGTGTATGTTTTTATTTACAATATAATGTATATAAACTACCCCTGTGCTTCTGCTCTTTTTTTAGAGGATTGTATTGCATGTATTAGAGCCTCGAGTACGAGGTTGACCACTAGGGGGCCCAGTATGAAATGTCGCACCTGGGCCCGTGACTACCTTGTTACGCTACTGTGTGATGGTGGGAAAAGGTGACTGTTTACTTTTGTTGACCAAGTACATAGCTGCTGTTTTCTTTGTTGAGTGTGAGGCATGATTGAGTTAGCCACCTCACCACTTCCTCCATGGCTGTTGTAAGTTTGGCAGCTATCTGTCCAACATCCTTGTCCCATGTATATGTGACTGTGTCGTCTGCGTACATCTGGATGTTAACATCCTGGCAGACAGACGGCAAGTCATTTATATACAGGGAGAAGAGAAGTGGACCAATGTTGGAACCCTGTGGCAGACCGATGTGCGACGAAATTATGTTGGATGTGGTGTTTTCTATGCGGACACATTGAGAGCGGTCTGACAGATAGGACCTAATCCAGGTAAGTACGTTTGTTGACAGGTTGTAATTTGTTAATTTTGATAAGAGTACAGAGTGACTAACTGTATCAAATGCTTTGCGCAGATCCAAGAATATTGTTCCTACTGCTCCTCCATTATCCAGTTTTGATTGTATTGTTTCAATAAGAAGACAGCAGGCGGTTTCAGCTGAATGACTGGCTCGAAATCCAAACTGCATGGGATGTAAAAGGTTTTCAGTCTTGAAGTGTTGTGTGAGCTGTTCCACTACCACTTTCTCAAGGGTTTTTGAGAGAATGGGGAGAATACTTGTTGGCCTGTAGTTATTAATATCTTGCTTATTTCCTGCTTTGTGAATTGGGGTGACAGTGGCTGTTTTCAATGATTTGGGAAATGTGTTTTCCAGTATAGATAAGTTTATCAGTCTTGTTAATGGGGCAGTAAGAGTATCTTTGTGTGTTTTTAGGAACAGAGTATCTAGTCCATGACATCCTTAGCACGGGAGCTTGACAGAGAGGAGAGGATTTAGTTTACTTTTGATTCATTTGTTGGTTCTAGACTCAACTTGTACTGGTTGTTTATTTCAGCTTCTTTGTGTAGTGTTTTTGGAAATTGGTCATGGAGTATTTGAACTGACTGGATAAAATAGTTATTAAAGTGATTACTAATTTCCAGATTATCTGAGGTGAGAGCAGCATTTACCATTAGAGTTATAGTTTCCTTTCTTGTCTCTTCTCTTTCTGTGGTTTTATTGATAATTTTCCAGTTATTTGATGTTGCCTTTTGCAGCTTTGATGACTTCTAGATAGAAGTCAGCTTTTGCCTTACGAAGTTGTGTTGTGACTTAATTTCTCAAAGATTTGAAGATATTTCTATCAGTATTGCAACCTGTCTTGATAGCTCTTTTAAGTGCCGAGTCCCTTTTTTTAATTAAATCCCAGATTGTCCCATTTATCCATGGTACTTTTATATTTTTTTGTTTTTCTTACATGACAGTGTTTTAGTGAATTTGGATATTATCTGTTTGATTGTTGTCATGAGGTTATTGCAGGCCTGATCTGTGTTCACCCAATTTACAGTATTATGTCACTCCATGGTACATTGTTAAGTTCATTTGTTAGAGATTGATTGTTGTTTTTTGGTATGTATGGCAAAGAATGTTGATTTTGTGTTATTTACTGGTGCTTAAACTTAGTTTTTGACAGTTTTCTTGTGATTATCGTGAGTTTATGGTCTGATAAGCCTGTTAATAGATTGTAAGTTTTTGTGATGTGATCCGGCTTGGTCGTGAAGATTAGATCCAGAAGGGTTCTGGTGGAACTTGTTATCCTGGTGGGGCTTCACATAAGTTATGTGTGTCATGACTGTTAACGCTGTTATTATTGTTCCAAGGTTCTGGAGCCTGAGCTGCAAACTGCCTTGAAGTGCCCACGACACAAACGTCCTTAGGCAGTCAGAGTTATTTAAACAAGCACATCTACTACCAAAAGTAAGTCATTCTGCATTGTACCTGAAACTGTTGTGGTGGTTCACTGAAACACCATCCTGTCTTTTTTCTCTCAAGGCCCAAGAGAAATCACCATCACCATTAACCATTTCCTTCTGGGAGATCCAGCCTATCCACTTATGGACTGGCTTATCAAAGGGTACACTCATTCCCCACGCATCACCCCCAGAACAAGAGTCATTTAATGTTTACCTCAGCTCTGCAAGGACCACTGTTGAGATTGCCTTGGGGAAACTGAAAGCACGCTGGAGTGTGCTGATGAAGCGAAGTGACTTTCATTTTACATTCAACCCATATATGATTGCTACATGTTGTGCACTGCACAACTTGTGTGAAGACGAGAAGGAGAGTTTAAATCCCACCTGGACTACTGATGTCGCAGTGTTGGAATCTGCCATACCACAGCCAGGTGTCCGTGCCTATAACACCCAAGGCAATGCAGCTGGACAGAGAATCAGAGATGCACTTGCAGACTATTTAAGTACAAACTTTCCTCAGCGCACACCATTGTTTTAACCATGTCCTGCCATTTTGGGTTTTTTTGCTTGCATCTTTTGTGCCACAAATAAAGTCATTACATTTGTAGCTATGGGTTTATCATTCATGAATCATTCATGTAACGTCTGAGGTAGTTAAATTACAAAGATATACAAAATGAAAGTGGTTGTGTAATGCCTAGCTTACATTCTTTAGTCTCTTCCATCCTCTGTGTGGGTGGATGCTTTGGTCCTGTCCGAGTGAACAACTTCAAAGTAAATTAAAAGTGAACAACTTAAAAGTAAACTTCCACACTTATTTTTAATATTTACAAGTTATACAACAGTTAAAAAAAACAACACTTTTTTTCTGATACTACAAGGTCACAAAAGAATACTCAAAATGTATGTAAAAGTGCCCTGTGCGTCATGTTCACAGTTCAGAATTAGTGGAAGATGGGGCTTGTTGGCACCGTGAAGGAACACTGTCCTGAGCCATCTGGTTGTGGGGTGGAGGTCAGCTGTTGGATGCGGGACGAGGATGGGGACTGTGGGTGGTACTACGCCGAGTGGTGTGGATATGGGTATGGCATGTGGGGTGAGGGTGCTAGTTGCCTCAGGTTACTGAGGCCTTCCAGGAGAGCTGCCATGTTGCGGTTATGGTCCACCTGGCTTTCCCACATAATATTTGTCAGCTCTCTGAGGTACTCCCCGCTCTCCCTCAGCTCCTGGAGCAAAAGGGACCTGCTCTCCCTCACCTCCAGGCAACGTTGGGCGATTGAGTTGTTGTTTCTTTGCCTCCGACAGGGTTGCTGGGCACTTTGTCCCTAAAGAAATAATTGATGTTAAAGTTATTACATGTCCTGACATGGGTAGCAGAGCACTTGAAGAAGCAGTGGTTGGTACAGACAGACAGAATATTTATAAAGTTACCAGGCATAGGAGTACTGGTCCTTAAGCTCTCTGAGGAGTCATCATCCAGCTGCTGCTGCTGCTCCTCATTGTCCCCCATCTCCGTTGTTTCTACCAAGGGTTACACAAAAAAACGGTTACAAACCAAACACATTTTTTCATTGTGGGTTTAGTCAACACTAAGGATGTGATTAGCTTCACATGTATCAACATTTTAAACAGCTCTGTACTTTGAACATTGGACCACTTAGCATGAGACATCTGGCTTTGTTAAGTAGGCAAAGTTATAGAGTTCTAGCAACCCACCTTGGTCGGCTTCTTCCACACCTCCGACGTCCACCCCGCATTGTCCGGCTTGGGACAAAGGTCGGCTTCCTAGAAGCTCTTCCATTATCTCATAATGTGAGCAAGTTGTACGATCTTGACCGCTCTTCCCGTTGCTTTTCTTGGCAGTATAGCATTAATTTTGATTTGTTCCGGCGTCCAACAAACCCTGCTTGCTCCATCTTCGATGCTATCTTCTGATAAAGACTGGCGTTTCTTGTCCGCCGCCCGTCCATAAATTTTTAAATGTTAAGCTCTCGCACCTGGTGCAACATGAACTCAGTTTCTTCATCCGTCCAGTAGTGCGTGCTTGTTGCTTTCTTCACAGCCATGTTTTCGTCTGAAAGACTGGCAACAACAAGCGCTACTTATGTTGCCGTTGGCGCCTCCTACCACTTCCGGGTGAAATCCCTGACGCAAATTTCTGCGCATGCACAGTACGCCAATACTATCCTGCACAGAGGCGGCACCAAGCGGATTACTATCGGCCTAAACCAGGGGTTCCAATTGGATTGGGGAAACCAATCCCTATCCGATCCTTAGCCTGTGCACATGTATTCGATATGATCCCAATCAGATTACACTCGCCCATGTGCATGCAGTGACTGGCAAAGGCCAGGTAAAACCAGATCCATCTAAAATTCTTGCTGTTGCCGTCCCGAAAACCATAAATAGCTGCAAAGATTTCTTAGGTTTGCCAATTTCTACTGTTGTTTCAGTCGAAACTTCAGTCAAGTAGCATCACCCTTAACCAAGCTCACATCCTCTAAAATTCCTTTTATTTGGTCACCTGAAGCAGAGCAGGCATTTCCCAATCTAAAAAAACGTTTCACCTCAGCACCAGTCTTGATCCACCCTGATCCCTTGCTGCAGTTTGTGGTTGAAGTGGATGCTACTGATAGTGGTGTTGGAGTGGTTCTGTCTCAGCAGTCTCAAATGGATCAAAAACTACATCCGTGTGCCTTCTTTTCTAAAAGATTATCTCCCACTGAAGGCAATTATTCAATTGGTGACCGGCAACTATTTGATGTCAAATTGACATTAGAGGAATGGAGACATTGTTTAGAAAGCACGGAACTTCCCTTTTGTGGTTTGGACAGATCATAAAAATTTGTCATATATCCAATCTGCCAAGAGACTTAATTCCAGGCAGGCTCACTGGGCTCTTTTCTTTGGGAGGTTCAATTTCACCCTCAACTCTCGTCCAGGGTCAAGAAATATAAAACCTGATGCTTTGTCCCGCCAGTTTTCTTCCTCAGACACACCTAACCCTGATGAGTCTGTCCTTCCTCCATCATGTGTTGTGGGCATGGTCAGAGATGCACAAAGAACTGAACCAGATCCAGGTAATGGGACCACATAATAGTTTATTTGTTCCACAGTCTGTCCGTTCGCAGATGCTTCAGTGGGGGCACGTCTCCTGTTTCGCCTGCCATCCAGGAATTGGATGAACCCTTGCCCTGCTTAAACGTCATTTCTGATGGCCAAGTATTGATAAGGACACAAGGGATTATGTCTTGGCCTATACTGTTTGTGCTAGAGGGAAGATCATGAACCAACGACCTGCTGGACAACTCTGACCTCTGCCAGTTCCTAGTCGTCCATGGTCCCATATTGCCAATGACTTTGTTTCTGGACTCCCTGTTTCCAGAGGTAACAATGTAATACTTAGAATTCCGTTCCCTAAACTTCCATCAGCCCTGGAAAGTTCTGAATTGTTGGTTGAACATGCCCTCCGTCTACATGGCACACCTTTGGACATAGTTTCTGACCGATGACCAAACACACCATGGGTGCAAAGGTTAGTCTCTCTTCTGGATTTCATCCACAGACAAATGGCCAATGTGAGAGAGCCAATCAGGACCTGGAAGCGGCTCTCCGGTGTGTTGCTGCTCAGAACCCTTCAACCTGGAGCCAGTATCTTTCTTGGGTGGAATATGCGCACAACAGCCTTCTCTCAGCTGCAACTGCAACTTTGAACTTTGAACTTGAACTGGTATGTCTCCATTTGAGTGTTCCCTGGGTTACCTTCCTCCTCTTTTCCCTCAACAAGAGATTGATATTGCAGTTCCTTCAGTTCGTGAACATGTGCACCGCTGCCGCAGCATTTGGAGAGCTGCCCGAACTGCCTTGCTGCGCACGGCCGAGCGGAACTGGAAAATTGCAGATCGTCACCGCATTCCCTCACCTGAGTATCAGCCTGGTCAGAAGATATGGCTATCTGCGAAGGACATTCCATTAAAAGTTGATTCTAAGAAACTTGCTCCTCGTTTCATCGGACCATTTGAGATCGACAGGATCATCAATCCCACAGTTGTTCGCACCCAACGTTCCATGTTTCACAGCTGAAACCTGTGCATGTCAGCCCTCTGTGATACTCGATACCTGGCTCACAATATTACAATATTATGATGATATGCTGATACATGCGATAAATGATATAATGCCATGATATTCTGCAATACCGGTATATCACAATTTTTAAGAACCAAATGCATTTTAACAGTATTTCTTTGTTAAACCATGACCTTGGCAAAGTCAATATGGAACAAACCAGTTGTAGCCATTAAAACAGTGAATATGAACAAAACTTTAACACTGTCATAATATAATTTAGCAAAAGATACCAAAAACCCCCCAAAACAAAACACAAAACTCTTGGTGATATATCGATAGAGCAGCACACAGTACTGTATCACCACATTTAGTATCATGATATATCAATAATTTTGCTATTTTAGTTTATATCTGGTCTGCATTGGATTAGGACAGTGTCCAGACCACATTTTAAGAATCACATGCCATCACCACTCATCATCCACTGTATAGTCCAAACGTGCAAAATATGGTCTTTAAATACTCTCCTATTTACTGATAACAGGAGAAGTTCAATTTGTCAACTGGACAAAGTTTGTTTGGTTGAAAACGTTTCGCCGCTCATCCGAGAGGCTTCGTCAGCTCTAATAAGAATACTGGTAAGACACTTGCTTATATCTTGCTGTAGGGAGGAGCTACCTAGCTAACTACTTTCCGGAACTATCTCATTGGTTTCCGTCTTTTGTTTCTCTGGCGTCTAGCTAACGATCTCTATTCATCCCTACACGCCTGTTTTTCACACCTCTGGCCCTGACCTGGCTAGCCCTATTGTTTCCCTGTTTGCTTGATCTACGCTTAAGAATGGAATTGTAGATGGGATGCAAATTATGTCTGACTCCACCATTTCTGTTCAGAGAAGGATTCTCTTTTTTGACAAAAATAGCCTCTTTAACTCCCCTCTCAAACCAATTCTTTTCCCTGGCTAAGATCTGAACCTCACTGTCCTCAAATGAATGACCCGTGGCTTCTAGGTGAAGATATACGGCAGAAGACGGTCCACTCTGGCACGCCCGTCTGTGCTGGTACATCCTCTTGTGAAGTGGCTGCTTGGTTTCCCCAATATAGCGCTCACTGCAGTCTTCACTACACTGAATGGAGTAGACCACATTGCAAACAAACTTTGTCCAGTTGACAAATTGAACTTCTCCTGTTATCATGGATTCTACCTGGACGACTGAGGGACTTTTCACGCATCTCCTATTTACTGTTTCTTATTATTATTACAGTGGTACCTCACCTTACGAAAGACCCAACAAACGAAAATTCCAAGTTACGAAATGCCTTCACGTTAAATTTTGTTCTCTAGATACGAAAGAAAATTCAAGTTACGAAACGCAAAATCTCAAAAATTCAAATAATGCGCTCTCAGCCACACACATACGCTTTTCTCAGACTGGATTTAAACTTTTCACACATTTGTCTCTCGTTTAAACACTCAAACTTTCATAGATTTTCAACAAAATGTATTAATAGTGAAGCGTAGGGGGAAGGGGGAGGGTGGAGAAGTGTGCGCGCGGACACATGTGTGATAGCGCAACATGACCCGGCGCGGGGCTGCGAGCACGAGACCCATGCTCAAACCGTGCCTCCTCTAGACCAGGTCTAAACCAGGTCTAAACCAGGATTAAATCATCTTGCATGCATTCGTTCATGCACTCAGACTGCGTGCGGTCCCGAGGGGAGGCACATCCCCTCCCCTCCTCGCTGCTCGCCTCAGCTGTGACTCGTGAGGTACACCGGCAGAGCTAGCACGAAACCAGGAAATAGACCCGCACGCGGTGGTTTAATCCTGGTTTAGACCTGGGTCATGCTGCGCTATCACACATGTGTCCGCGCGCACACTTCTACACCCTCCCCCTTCCCCCCACACACGCAGTCGCTGCTCGCCTCAGCCGTGACTCGTGAGGTACACCGGTGCTGCTGCTAATAGCAGAGCTAGCACAAAACCAGGAAATAGACCCGCACGCGGTGCTTTAATCCACCTGGTCTAGTCCTGGTTTAGTCCAGGTCTAGACCTGGTCCAGTCCTGGTATAGTCCACGTTTAGTCATAGGTCTACAGTCTCTTAGCCAATCAGGACGCAGAACATAATGTTACACTATAAAAAAAAAATGTTACACTATAAAAAAAAACTTGGAACGGGGCCTTGAAACGAATCAGGCTTTTTCCATTGAAATAGCTACTCAACTTATGAAAAATTCACATTACGAAACCACTTATGGAACAAATTAATTTTGTAAGGTGAGGTACCACTGTACTTGTATAACTCTGTATGGTCCTATCATGCAATATCGTTTTTCCAACGTGCAAGTATTGTTTTTTTTCAATACTCTCCCTGTCACTGTTTTATTATTATTACTGTTATTATTATTCGATTTATTACTTATTTTACTATTATCTTTATGCCATTCTTGCCTGCATGCACTTTCTTGTTCAAACTGTCGAGGACAACGAAAATTACGAGGATTGGAACCTATACCGCACATGTTTTAATCATGTTCTGCCTTGTTTTTTGTTGCTTGCATCTTTTGTGCCACAAATAAAGGCATTAAATTTGTAGCTATGGGTTTATTGTTAATTTATGTAAAGTCTGGGGAAAATTACACAACCACACTTTCATTTTGTATGTCTTTGTAATGCTTAGCTTATATTCTGTTGTCTCTTCCACTCTGTTTTGTCCTGTCTGAGTGAACAACTTAAGTAAATTTCCACACTGATTTTAATATTTACGTTTTTAATATTTAAGTTATAAAACAGTTTTTAAAAAACACACTCTCTTCTGATACTATGAGGTCACAATAGATAACTCAAAATGTTTGTAAAAGTACCCTGTGCGTTATTTCAAAAGTTCAAAACTCCATGCACAGCTTCCAGGTGCTGGTAACAACAGGAACATTGAATAATTCCAGAAAAGACTAAATTTACCGCATACTCTTATTCCTTTATCGGGCTTAGAGCAAACAACGCGTTTCAATTCTACGTTATGTTCGTAGTCCCGAAATGGTGGAAGATGGGACTTGTTGGTGCCGTGAAGAACGCTGTCGTAATGTGGGCAAGTTGTACGGTCTTGGCCGCTCTCCCGTTGTTCTTTCTTGCCGTGGCACACGCCGCCCTGGCGTTTTTCCACTTGATTTTGATTTGGTCCGGGGTCCGAGCAAACCCTGCCTCGGTCCAGTAGTGCGAGCTTGTAGCTTTCTTCACAGCCATGTTTTCGTCTGAAAGTCCGGCAACAACAAGCACTACTTATGACGCCGTAGGCACCCCCTACCACTCCTACAACTTCCGGGTGACATTCCTGACATTCCTGAAATTCTGGCGCGCCCATGCGCAGTATGCTAATCCAATCCGAAATCGTTCACATGACGACGCCAAGTGGTTTGCTATCGGCCTTGGCCAATGGTTCCTGGGGGATGGGGCAAACCAATCCCAATCCAAACCAATCCCTGTGCACATGCAGCCGTTACGACCCCAGTCAGTTTGCAATCGGTTTGGAGTTTTCCATGTGCACGCAGTCAAGTAAATTTCTCCTGTGTGAGATCAATAAAGTCTTATCTTATCTTATCTTACCTCATCACAAAGCTTCAACAGACCTCTATAAGAGTTTAAATTACATGTATAGAATTCACCTTGGGGGAACCTTACCTGCAGACCCCTCATTCCGCAGTCCTGCTTTTCAAATCGATGGGTTTGAATGACATGTCAACCAACCAGGCTTCAGTCAATACAATATCCCACTGGGGGACAGTCACTGTACTGTGAATCCATATAGACTTTTTTCATTATTCCAACTGTGAATGTAATGGACACCCTGTAGAATTTCAACCACATTCTTTGAATAAGTCTGATTTGAGATGGGCAGGTCAAAAACAAACAAAAAACAGCGAGACACAAAGTAAGTGTTGCTTTGAGCTTTATCACAGCCATAAGGCGTAGAAGTCAGCTGTTCTATAATCTAGTTTCATCTACTTCTTAAAGCACAGTATCGTTCTGAACAGTCACAGTACATCAAATATCAAATATTCTCCTTCCTTGGAAAATCCCCTATACTTCTTGCCCTAACTACTGTTTTCCCTCCAAACATGTGTGAACCTGACCATGCCACATCCACTCTACTCCCTATATAACACGGTCTCCCTGAGTGCAGTGTGACCACAGTTTTGTCAGTGCCCCAGATGAATCATATGTTGTGTAGGTAACAGCAAGACACTCCATCAGTAACAAAGACACGCAGACACACTGCCAACACGAGGCAATTATGATGCTGCCATGGCCAAGGCTGCCCTCTGATTCATGAGTGCAAAAGTGTGCCCTCTTCTCCCAACAATACTTTGGATAACAGCCTCCTGATGTCTGGGTATCAACCACCACTTTTTGACATGGAATTGTGAAATAATAAGAGAAATAAGTTGTGAAATAAGTTTAGTTAGTCAGATTTAGGGGATTTTGGGGCACTGTGCTACAAGTTAAATCACATCAATAACTCACAGTAAAATGGTGGTCAGAGTGATAGACCATAGATGTGTCCAATCTATGGTCTATCACTCTGACCTCTTCCTCTTTAAAGGTCCCATGGCATGTAATTTTCACTTTCTGAGGTTTCTGAACGTTAACAAGGCTCTCAAGTTTTGAAGTTTGGTAGGAGTGAGATTTATATTGGGGGAGCGGGGTGGTGCTTCTGACTGCGTTTTTTCCGAGGAGCGTGAGACTTGAGAGCGCTGACGTTAATGTGAGCTCTCCTACCCTGTTTAGGCCCACCCCCTTCCCCATGGCTAAAAGTTACGAAATGTGTAAACGCGGAAAAGGATCGCAAATGTGAGCATTTGCAATCCTTTTCCGCGTTTTTCGCGTTTTTCGTTTTCCGCTTTTCCGCGTTTGAAAAAAAGACAGCCCAAACAGGCGATTCTGAACAAGGGAACTTTCTGACGTCACACTCGCGAAAAGGTTTCCACCCCCGTCTGGATGTCTACCCACCGTCTCTGGAAATCACGCCCAGAGAGTTTGGACCGCAAATGAGCTGCGCAATGCGAGATGCGTTTTTTTATTTACCTGGAGACACGTGAGAGCGTTTCCAGGCTCGGATGTCCTTTATCCGAGCCTCCGAACCTGGAAATGTGTTTTTTGTTTTTTGTCCAGAAAGGCCCGTGGATCGAACCCGGAACATTCTTGCTGTGAATTATTAGTGCTAGCCACTCAGCCACCGTGCCGCCAACATTGTTTTTTTTTTTTTTTTTTTAGATCCTCTGCTTGATTTTAATATTCCCTGGGTTTCCCTCTGTTTAAATAGGACATGGCTGCTCCTCTTCTGTAGACCTTAGTTGTGGGATCCTTTAAAGTTTAATTTTAGGCCACTTTGCTCACCATCTTGCTGCCTGTGACTACACCAGGAATACAGACAACCTTGCTGCTTGTCTCAGAGTAATAAATAGCTGTTACATTCTTAGAATGCTTAAAGTCACTCACAAGTCTGTTAACTCTAGCCTTAAATCATGTCTTCAATGCTGACCTTACCTCTTATGTAAGTGTGACAAGACCTGCAGTTCCATGGTGCTGAGCTGGTGGACTATTTAAGTGTTCCCTTTCTTACTGTTCCCCCTTTTGCCCACCCACACGCATTTCTGGGTCCCTGCGTAAGCTGCTTTGTCATCCATGACCAGGTAAAATTCCAATCCTTTAGCCCTTATTCATGAAAATATCCAAATTCCTAAATCAATGATCCTTTTAGTACCGATGTCTGACTGTGAGCCAGACACCACTTCACTCTTGCAACACGCTGATTCTCTCTCTTTGGTGACAGGAAATGAATGTCTATTGCTATTCATAAAAATGCCCAAATTGTCACAAAGTCCATGTTTTTTGTAGTTTCTCTACTTGGCCATCTCATTGTGCCTAGAGCCAAGTGCATGTCGCCTCGCACCTTCATCTGCAGTGACACATAATGCCCCGTGCAACCTCTTCATTAATAAAATTTCCAAATTCTTATGCATCTGGCTCTTGTAGCCATGCTGCCTGGCTGCACTCGCCGTACCAGGTCCTTTATGCGCAGTGATGCACCTTCAACAATAGGACAAGGTAAACACATTCTAAATATAATTTGCGTTGTCTAACAATGAATCTGGTTGTTTAATTGGCATTGTGCCAAGGACGACACAGGTAATTCCGCGTCAGTCATCCCAAACTCCACAAAGTGAGATGCGTAAAGCGGATTTCCAGCTGTCAACATTGAAATTGTGCATTCACCTTATTCCATCAGTGGTATGTGTTTCTGTCAGTTGGGCTTAATTCCAGTGCGCTATAGGATTTGCAGTAACTCCCCATTTGTGATTTTAGGTGTCATCAGGGGTCAGAAGCGGCACAGGGCACGCTGCCTCTATTGTCTTGCCAATATTGCTTTGCTTTGCTGTTTTGCCTATACTACTTTGCTCCACTGTTTTGCTTACACTTTACTTTTGACTGCTGATCCAGGAAGACTATGTGAGCAATTTGAAAATCTTTGAAATCCTTGCTGAAAAGTTTGGTCTGTTGCCATAGAAATTACCAATAAAATTTAAAAAAAAAAAGATCAAAATGGTGCATAAAACACGTTGAATTTGAAACCTGTGAATAGCAAACAAAAACTACTTGCCCGTTATGCTACGTGGTGGTAGTAGTAGTAGTAGTAGTAATAGTAGTAGTAGTAGTAGTAGTGGCAGTAGCAGTGATTATGGCAGGTAAAGGACAAAGAGGTTACATTTTGACATTCAAACTTATCACAGAAGCAAAATGTATTTCGAGACCTCAGGGACCAAACACTCTGTTCTCTGCAGGCGGCCATTATGAATGTTATGAATATAGAGGGTATGTAGAGCATATCTGATCAGCTGCAATGGATGCACTTTGGAATGCACCTATAAAAGGTGAGTTTTTAACAAAAAGTCCGCAGATAAAGCAATGACCAGTCATGAATGCAAAATCCCATACATTAATCATAATAATAACAACACAGAAGCTTCCAAGTGGCATGTAAACCAAACCATTTGAGGATTGCAGTACACTTTCTTTTACAATTTAAAACATTTATAAGTTTTGCGCTGACAATAAGAAAAAGTAAGCATTAAAAATAGAGCACAGAAAGTGGGAAATAAAGCAGGAAGATATAAAGCAGTGTTGTTCCTATGAGTCAATTAGCAAGAAGAGACTGCCAGACTGCTATGCAAGTTTTCATCCATAAACATGAAACATAAAAATATAACATAAAAAGCCTTACAATGCAACCAGAGGCAGATATTTATAATATAGATGTTTATAATAACAACAAACAGGTCCTAGATGACATGCAGTGCAGTTCACCATACCGTCATGAGCAGTTTATTATCAAGAACCGCGATGTCGCCTGGTCTGGCACAGCTGGGGCCCCATGCTGGAGCCAGGCCTGGGTTGGGGCTCAAATATGAGCCTTAGGAGAAAGGATGATCTGGGTCCTTGCTCCTGTGGGCTCACCACACACAGAGGGGTTCAGAGGGGTCATGTGAGAACTGGGCAGCAGTCAAGGACATTTTGAGGTGTTCCAGGCACATCCCACTGGGAGGAGACCCAGGACATGCTGAAAAGGCTGTCTGTCTGTGGAGAGGGAAATCTGGGCCTCTCTGCTCAGACTGCTGCCTCTGTGACCCAGCCCTGGATGACTCGGAAGAAGATGGATGGATTGCCTGAATGATCATGATCAGTCATCATGGAGTTAACTGTTTCTGCAATGACATGCGTCAGGATAAAAAGCACAGTAAGTGCAACAAATGTAAGAAACTAAAATACAGTGGTCCCTCGTTTATCGCGGTGGTTAGGTTCCAGAAATAACCCGTAATGAGTGAAATCCGCGAAGTAGGACAACTTTATATTTTACAATTATTATACATGTTTTAAGGCTGTAAACGCCTTTAAAACACTGGAATTAACGTTTTCTCACATTTCTCTCTCGTTTAAACACTCAAAGTTTCGTAGATTTTCAACAAAATGTATTAATAGTGAAGCCTGGGGGCTCCGCCTGGAGCTCCGCCGGGCGTGCAAGGAGCGCAACGCACTCATCCAAAGGCACTGCCACATCCCAGGACGCGACACGTGCACCCCTCATCGTGGTCAAATCCGTGACAGAGCAGCGTGACTGGTGCGAGGCCGCGCATACACCGGGGCTGTGAGCACGAGATCGAACCGCGGCACCCGGACCATGCCTCCCCTTGCAGCCCGAGACACAAACCGAACACGCACAAACAAACGCAAGAGCCGCACGAAACCAGCAAAGCACCGCACAGAGTGATTTAATCCTGGTTTAGACCTGGTCTAGTGCCGGTTTAGTCCAGGTCTAGACCTGGTCCAGTCCTGGGTTAGTCCAGGACCAGTCCAGGTTTAGACCTGGTCTAGACCTGGTTTAGTCCACGTTTAGTCCTGGTCTAGTCCTGGTCTAGTCCCGGTCCCCCCTGCATCCCTCATCTATCAATCGGCAAAGGTCTACAGTCTCTTAGCCAATCAGGACGCAGAACACAATGTTACACTATAAAAAAAAAAAAAGAGGCCGTGAACAATGAACCGCGATAGAGCGAGGGACCACTGTACTAAAATACTAAAATGAACAAATGCAGTGAGTGGTTATTTTTTTCTAAATGTCAAAGCTGTCTTTTGTGTGCCTTTACAGGGCACCACTTCTAAAGCCCATAATTGCTTAAAGATCTGAAGTGCTTAGTCTGCTGTCACACAATGTGAACAATAATAAACAATAAAAAAAAAAAAAAAAAAATCATTTCTGAAAATAATCAAATAAAATTCTTAAAAATATCCATGGTTATGCATGTTGGTTAGATAAAAACTTTGTAATACATTATATATCTGTATTTACACAGAAGACAGAGCTATCATCATTACAGACCGTGGTGGCATGTAATGATCTGTCAGGCAGGTATAACTTGTTCTCTTTTTCTTGTGTGTGCAGAAGGTCCTCAGTCTAAATGATTCCCCATTGATTGTGGAGGGGCTGTGCCTGGCAGGGATCCAGTTTGAGCGATGTACTTGCATTACTGCATGTGATATGGAGCGACAAGCTGCCACTGTCGATAAAATACAGAATTACATGTAGAACAGGGGCGCTATAGAAGGCTGTTGGCTTAAACATATGTACATGTCTGCCTCAGGGCTGTGCTGGTAAGCACAACATTTATTGTGACATTTGACACGTTCAAGTTTAACCCTTGTACAATGTTGAAAAAATAAATACACTCAAAATGTTTCATGCAAATATTGTATAATTAAAGTTCAACTATTTTTTTATAATCTTGTGAATAGTTCTCTTTAAAATTATCATTTTGAAAAAAAAAAAAAAAAAATAGCTCGGTTGTGGTATGCTGTCAGTTGAGTAAATTGAGTAATACACATTTTCTCTCTTAGACTTATGAATGCAAAATTTTATATTCTTGCATTCCTGCATGTGATGTGGAGTGACAGGCTGCCACTGTTGATAAAATTCAGAATTACATGTAGGACAGGGATGCCATAGAAGACCGATGATTTAAACACATGCACATGTCTACCTCAGGGCTATGTCAGTGAGCAGAACATTTACTGTGACAACATCTGACTTTTGATATTTTTAAAAAAACTAACAATACTGATAGTTACCAGAACTTGTGTCCAATGGAATGGAATCACAGTAGAACGATTCCATTAAGGGCAAAAACATGAAATCAAAGCCATTCACATTAGCGTTAGACTCTGCAATAACCAGCCTTGTTGCATTAGCCTCATGCAAGAATGAACATTAAAATCCATGAACAATTGATGAACACTAGGTTAGAATGCAGTGCATACTAATAACACAAAGAACTCCCACCAATGTGACCTTTTCTAAGGCCAGATGCTAATTTTTTGTTTTCCTTTAGCTGGTCAGCATGTTCCATGCCTTCTGCAACACCGTGTGGAGATATGGTGCAGTGGTCTGGGTGTTCACCAAGTGTGAAGAAGCTGACTTTTAGGTTGAATGCTGAACTCGTTATTCACTGTCTTTTAAATAAATAAATTGTTGACCTCTATCCAGTTTACACTTAAAGCTGAAGATAGCGCCCATTCAGTTCCTTCTTTAATACCCACAGCACCTTATAATGTAGTGTAAATATTAGTTATTTTATTATTAAACATTTTGGAGTGACTGTCCTCTGAATTTCTGAAGTTCATTCAAAAGCAAATTCACTGACCTCAAATAAAATGTCAAATCTTATCCAGCAGAAACAATCTCAAGTAAATCTCCCATAAGAATTCCCTGTATATCGAAAGAACTGCGCCTGCTTAAGTCTGTGATGCATTATATCCGCCACGCTCCTGGTTCCATGAAAATTTTAAGTGGACATCAGGACTGTGTTAAAAGATTCAACAATATCACAGCCGAGTGTTTTCTCGAGTATATGGTGAAGCATCTGTTTACATTGTGCTCAATAAAAGTGTAAGAAAGTGGCTATCCGTTATCCCTGTGATGGGTATAATGTTTGCAACAAGACTAAGAATAAGGCTAAGAATCTGTTGCTATGTTCTGTATAATTACATTAATTCTCAAGGGAATTTGTGTTCACATATAAAAAAAATTGATTTCCTGTGAAATGAAAAATATCACAAATCTTCAAGTCTCACATTATCTAATTCTGCCCGCTCGCTGTTACATTCTACATTTTTTTCATCAGTGAGTAATCCATTTTGTGTTTTTCTCACAGAACTCTCAAACCCAACGTAATCACTGCAAAACTGATGTGCAGATAGCATCAGTATTGTTTCCAGAGTCAATTACCTCGTAGCACGATAGCATCTTGTCATTATTTAACGGGTGTGTTCCTCCCCATGGCTCCTTGCTATTGATTACTGACTCGGTGGAAAATCTGCATACTTTTTCAGGCAAAACACACCCGGACAGACAGTGGAGAAAAGAAATACAATATTAAAGCCAGGGAGAATTACCTAATCAGATTCAATGTGGAGGGCTGCTGGGGGGTTGTAGACTCAGTAGTTGTTGATATAATGTTGTGTGTGTTCGAACACAGAAAGTGGCTGATGTAGCACATAACTTTACTTGGGGTTGTATCAGTTTGTTGACTCATGTTGGAAGGAGTCATTGAGTAGAATTCTGAGCAGAAAAGAGCACTAGAGCTTGCCCTTTCCTTGCTGTTGCTTTGCCCCACTGACGAAGCATACAGCGAAGGCTGCACAAGCTTTACAGGCCATTTCAATATCACAAAGGAAATGTCAGCTGTCACACTTTACCATGTCATTAATCTGGTGTCAAATACATTGCTGAGAATACTCAGCCTAGAAATATACAGACATTATTCTGGTACAGAGAGGGAAGGTATCAGCTGAAAAGAGTGGGCAATTTTAAAAGTAAACAGCACAAGAACAGCAAAGAACATGGTATTTGAACCTAAAGGGGTGGGGGACCACAGCGCTGTGACAGTGAAGGGACAAAGCATAGAGCAGGTTGTCCTACAAGTACCATGCTGCTTTTTGTTAGAACTTGCATTGAATCCATTATCAGATATGGAATCACAACATGGGCTAGGAACCTGTCAGTCAAGCTCAAGTCACAAATAAACAATATAGTTAAGAGAGCTGGAAATGTAATTGGTACCCCCCCCCCTCTCCTTGAATTATTTTAGAGGAGACTACCATTAAACAGGGACGGCAAATAGCAAGTGATCCTACTCATGTTCTGTCTGATCAATATGAGGTCCTGCCCTCTGGAAAACGGTACAGAGTGCCACAGTGTAAAAGAAATACATATAAAAACTCATTTATTCCTCTATCCACCTCAATTCTGAATAAGACCAAAGCATTGTAAACAAGGAAGTGTATTGCTAATTGCACCCCGAGGCCAGCTAGGCAGAGGTGCAATATAAAAATGCACTTTAAGGGTAGAGTGCAATAGAAACTGCACTTTAGGGCAACATGCAATAGCTGGTACACTTTAGGGCCAGTAGGACTAGTGCAATTCTTCCTGTGTTTTTTGGTTTTAAGATGTTTATTGTATGAAATGAACAATATTTATTTCCTCTAATGTGTTGTGTAATTGGTTGATATGAGGTTGTAAGCTTGTGTGTATTTTATTGTTGTTGTGATGCCCTTGATGTCCAAAAATAATTTCTCCTTCTGGAAACAATAAAGGCTAATCTAATCTAATCTAACAGTTTTTGTGTCTCTGTGTGTGCCATCAAACTGTGGAACAGTCTTGGGAAGCAGCACAAGTATTCCCAAATGCCTAAAAATATATAAGAGCAAATATAAGAAGTGTGCTATAATAGTGCTTAACAATTATTGTTATCATCCAGTGCTGTATATTAGGAGGTTTGTATGACTTGATAATGCGTGTACAGAAAGCATATTAGAAATGTATATTACATGCACAAGATGGGGGTGGGAATAAAGAAATATTACTTCATCCCACTCACTTTCAAGCAAAGAGGCATTAGTTTCTGTAAATTCTGTATAATGTATTATCAAAATTTTTGAGGACTTTTTCTACATTCAAAAGGTAAAATATTTAGTTTTAAATTGTCACTGTGATCAACTTACCTAATTTATAATCACTCTGAAACCCATAGGCACCCAATGTAAACGTGTTTGTTTGCACTTTTCTGTTTAAAATAGTTGTAGGGCAGAGGAGCAGAGTGACCTTGTTGGTAGGGGTTTTGGCATGACCAGTAGGCCCAAACATAAGGTGATGCTGTGACTGCCATATGGACTGTGTTCAGTGATTTCTGGGATGTAGTTGGACAGCAAACAGAGTAGAGATGACCGCTGACTAGACTCTGCCACCAAAATACGTCTGTCTTTGTTTGTTCCACAGTGTATCACAGGAGACATCTGCCCTCAATGATCTGACCTGGAAACTATTTGTGTTTGGAGACTTTATGGTATTAGCTTCAAGTATTTGCAGTGCAAGTCACAACTGTGCTGCTCTACAGACGCCATTTTTACTTTTTTCTACTTTTACATTTTTACAATTTGTAATTAGCATTGACTGATTATATGTAGTATAATTCAAACACACAAAGACTTTAATGGTTCTGTATCACGTAAAAGTGATTCTTGTGAGCTTTAAGGCATGTTTTAATGTAGGATCCTCCTCACATGTGTTTGAATAATCCTTTATTATTAGTCTACATCTCCAAAGCTCAAAATCAGACCCTCCAGGAATTCGCGATGTTGCGATTTGCAACTTCAACGCAACTTCAGCCAATCCCCATGAATTCAGGGCGGTGTTGCAATTTTGACCAATCACCGCAACTTTTTTTAAAACCAATTTTGACCAGTCATCGGCGACGTATTGAACTCACGTCGACCAACTTCCTTCTGCCTTACTTCCGTGTGACGAAACGAAACTGCGGCCGTGTCCCCAGTTCGGAGCGTGGTTTGAAGGGGGCTCAGACTGCAGTCAAGGCGGTGCACACTTGCTCAGCCCTGAGTGCACTACGCGGACCGCATGGCCGTCTGCGAAATGCGACAGGTCTCGCAACTACGGGAAGCAGCCGCCGACTCCGTTTTCTCCCGTAGAAGTAGCGCGTGGTGCATGCTGGGATATATGAGTATGCGAAGCGTGCTTTTTCATGCGCTTGGTCCACGCCCCGATTTCCATGGAAACGACTGCGGTCTGCGAACGCGTATTAACTGCGCATGGGACATAAAACGAAATGACGCACATGCCCTTCAAACCACGCTCCGAACTGTGCACTCTGGGAATTGGGACACGGCTTCTAATGGCAAAGAAACATGTCTGCGGCGCCACCTGCCCACAAAAATAACAGCAAAAGACCGCGCGAAACAGTTCCCCTCCTAGTAGTAATTTATTTTCGATGTTGGTAATGTTTTAGGACCATATCTGTGATCTCTTGTGTCTTTGTATTATTCTTTGTCAGTAATAACTCAGTATTCAAAATATTACTCAATTTTAATTACAAAAAGGGAAAATCACAACTATTTATCGCAACTTTCACTTCCTCCCGCAACAAAATCGCAACAAAAACCTTAAAAGCACCGCAACTTTCATCGCAACTTTTTGGAAAAGCTCCCGCAAATTCAGGCATTTTAGCCCGCAACAATCACAAAAAATGCCTGCGAAATCCTGGGGGGTCTGCAAAATGCTCTGTTCCACCTTGTGATGTCATGAAGTGGTAGTTTTCATGTTAACAGCTACCTTTAACCTTCAGTTCAGTAGGGATTGGCAATTCCAGGGCTGAAATGATCGAAATGATTCTAGTGAAGGTGTATGGAGTTTGTGTTAAACGTGTGTGAATGAAACAAAACACAACTCCATTTTTGTGATGAGCAAACACCATTATAACTAGTAAATAGTAAATAGCGCGATATGGGCCATTTAAATTCTGAAGAGGTTTGTCTAGTTTGAGGTACTCTACTTTAGGGCAATGGGTCTAATGAAAACCAAGCTTTGACCTGTCACATGAGATGAAATACACAGCAAAAAGGCAACCAATGACTAGATCACAGTTTATATTTGCACCAGAGTCTATGTTAATCCAGAGTTCCAGTGGATAGCTTTAGCCAAGCTGTGCACACCTTTCTAATGGCAGAACTGCATAGTCTTTGTGAGTCCAGAGGCGCCTCACTTTTCACACTGACTTGTCTCTTAGTGCAGCCCCCGACCTTCATTGGACGCATCATTAGCTGACTCTAAAAGGCAGAGCTCTCCCTGGACTCCTGTCACCTGTCTGACATGTGAAGAGCCAGACAGTGCTGAAGCAGTTAAAAGAACTGCAGGTCAGTTAAGGCAGATAAAAATGCGAGGTCCCCCGTGGACAATAACTGTATTTCTTTTCACACCATAAATACCACTGTAGGAGAAAGCAATACGAGGAGGAGCGGGGAGCGATCCGTCTGGAGGTTCTAGGTGATTGGTACCAACATAGCTGTGTGTTAGGTGTGTGCATTGGGCAGTGACTGCATGGAGGCTGTCCCTTTGGTGCCTATTACAGAGGATTCTTGTCCAGAAGCTGCTACGAGGCACTGCAGAGCCCATCAACCCCAGTGTCTATCTACAGCTGAGGATGAACCAAATTTTACTATTTGGTTTGCTTGCATTTTGATGAATAGCCTTTGTTATTGTTGCTAGCTGGAACATGCAGTCTCACTGCTTGTCAGCTTTCTGAGACTCTACTCATGATTTACGACATTGTAACTATGTGAATAAAAGGTCTGCAGGTCTTAACCATTTTGACATGAAGTCAAAGTGTTCATCTGGACTTTATTAGGTCATTTAAAATACTTAAAAGTACAAGGACTGCAACCTAACTGTCCATTACGTCTTGGCTTCCCTCCATCTTCTGACCACTCCCGCTGCTCTCCCTCCTCTGTCTGTCCTTGTCCTGTAGTTGGGATTCAACTGTCTTTTCCTGGAAAACCTCCCCTGTCTCTCTGTCTCTGCCTCTTTTCACGCAGTTTTTCACCTCCAAGCCATTGATCCGTAGAGACTGTGCCATTACTCTGTCTGGGCACCACACTGAGGAAAGCCAGATGTAGGACAAGACGAACAAGTTCCAAATGAGAACACTTTAAGTTAGTAAGAGTCAACAATTGGCAACACATTTAACATTTAAAAGCCTACACAAATTTATGCTTAACATAGCTTTGATTCAGGTATTTTATAGTATTTTATGGCATTTTTTTGTTAGGTTTCTTTTGTTAGCTTTCTTCATTTATCCCTTTCTTTACATGTGCGCTAATGTGTGTAGTTGTGTTTAATCAACATTTAGTGCATTTTGGGACAGCATCACCAAATGTTGATCTCCAGGCTTGCTTCCAGGTCACCTTAGGTTCACCCGTATCGGTGTCTGACCACTACGGCGTGCTGCTTCTCTGTTCCATTGAACTGCCCTCATCTGCTTAGTTCACTGCTTACCTGGTGGTGTGCTGGCCCTTATTCATATGTTAACAAACCAACTATTACAGCCAACGACACAGATTATCATTACGGCCAGTTAAAGCTAACCATAGCAGTGTGTGTGAAGCAATGCTATGGCCAGCCAAATTTTTATGTTAATTAAAGCCCAACTAAGTAACTTTTCAGACAAAAATAAAATAAAATAATGTTTGTTTTAATTTCATGTGTTTTTATTGCACAGAACTTTTGGACTTAGTGATACAAGTGACATTCCACCTCCAGAAAGTTGCATGCTGTTGCTTTAAGTGAAGGCAATTAAAAATCCTGTTCACGAAATCCACTGTAACACGGGAAGGAGTTGAGCCTGCCACCTGACTAATTATTGAAGATGGAATGCTTACCGTTTTTCTCTCTGTAATGATACAAGTTCAACAGATTGTACGGCTTATCTTATTTGAGAGGGTAGGGACCTTATTTAATAACAGTTTGTAACACACATTGGAATTGGCCCAGTTCTGACAATGTTAATTTCTCCAGATAGTTTGCAGTCTTAAACAACAGCTGAGGACTGCAAATGGGCCAGAGAATCCCTTCTGGAGTCAGGGGAGTGTGTTTTTCTTCTGTTTGGTTGCGGAAAGAAACCAGACATTTTGGCAGATGGAGACTTCGCATAGGAAAATGTTCAAAATGATGTAGCAGTGTAGTAGTATTGGTGAACTGTACTTTTTGAACACATGGACTACAAGAGAGATCTGCACCTGTTAGTCATCCTAATTAGGTTTGTTTTGAGTGTGAGACTGCACTTGGGTCCTTTGGCTGCATCTTGAAAAATCCATCCATAGCCGTGAAAATGCAGAAAGGACCCACCATTTGATATCATCAGTCACAAAGTACATCAGACCTCATGAGATAAAGCATGCTTGGAAGATATATTTGGCAAGGCAAATGTATTTGTATAGCATTGTTCAAATTGCTTTACAAAATAAGAACAACATTAAAATCATAATACAAGCAAACAAAAATTTAAATAATCATTAAAAAAATATGCGTGAAGAGTCCCTCAGTCGTCCAGGTAGAATCCATGATAAAAGAAGAAATCCAATTTGTCAACTGGACAAAGTTTGCTTGGTCGAAAACATTTCGCCGCTCATCCGAGAGGCTTCGTCAGTTCTGGTTAGAGTGCTGGTAAGACACTGCTTATATCTCGCTGCAGGGAGGAGCTAACTATACTGCAGTTTTTTTCCGAAACTATCTCGCCTATTTGTTTCTGTCTTTTGTTTCTCTGGCGTCTAGTTTAGCATACCTATTCATCCGTACACGACTGTTTTTCACACCTCTGGCCCTGACCTGGCTAGCCCCATTAAAAAAATATATAAGAGAAGAGTGCAGAATTAAAGCTTTCAGTCTTATGCATACTGTAGCTAAACAGAACAGTTTTGAGCTTGGATTTAAACTTTGTCAGAGTAGAGGTCTGTCCCACTGTTGCAGATTTGACCTGCATAGAACTTAAATACTGACGCCCCATGTTTATTCCTGACTCTGGGCACCAGCACCAGCTGGTCCCTGAGCTCCTCAGAGTGTGAGATGGCTGTTCAAGTCTTATTCAGCTGCCCATGTACACACAACCTAACCACCAAGAGCAGCTAAACCACCACAGATGTGAGTATTATTAAATACTCACTTATCAAAGCCCTCACAGGACTCCCCTGGACCCAAGATTTTGATTTTGATCTGAGGTACAGTATAGATTTGAATACATTACCTTCAACAGACAAGGTAGAGGAGTGTAGCACACAACAACAACAACAATGGCTAATGTGCCATTTTCCTCCCATTTTTTTTCCAGTTGGATGCATGTGTGAATTTGTGTGTTATATGGATGCATGTGTGTGTTGAATGCCTGGGGGTGAGCTGGGGAGGGGTAGTTTGTTTCGCCTTTTAATTTAAATTATTTTAAGAGGAGGGTCACTCATAAGCCTTTCCTGCACTGTTCTGTTATTTTCGATTTAAGTTTATTTTCGATTAAAGTTTGAGTGAAATCGGTCAAAGTATGCACGGATTATCACTTGTCGAAATTTGATGCCGAGCTACAAAAACAAACCTGAAATTTGTGGTGTTTTCACGGAAACACCGTTCAGTCTTTTAGAATACTTTTAATAACTTTTAATGTCCCGCTTGTCTAGATGATACAGCACGATTCTGATGAGTCTGGGTTAAAAACCTTAGGAGGAGTTCGTTAAAATACGAGGACAGGAAAATTTGCCTTCGGTGCCGGGTCACGTGCTCGGTCCAATATGGCTGACTTCCTGTTGGTCGCCTAGCAACGGTGTAACATACTTTTTTGTTCCTATTCCCATAATGCATATGTATACCAAATTTGGTTTGGCTACAACAAAGTTTTTGCCGGGCGTCCCATTGGCGAGGACAGATGTTTGGCCTGTTGCCATGGCAACACAGGTATAGCCATAGGTGCAATATATTTTGATTTTCCAGGGGGCGCTGTCGAGCTATTGTTTAAAGATTTTTTAATACAGATTATTTGTAAATTAATTTTTTGGCGTTCTTGAATTTTGTGCAAAATTTCGTGAGTTTTCGTCAGTGAGAAGTACCCGAAACCTGCAAGGGGGGGGGGGGGTAATAATAAGAGTAAATAATATATAAGAAAAATCTGAACAATAACAATAGGCCCTACGCTTTAGCGCTCGGGCCTAATAATAATAATATAATCCTTACCTGACATAATAGAAGTGCTGGTAGCGTGTGCATGTTCTGGATGGGGAGTTTCTGTTCTGAACTGAGACAAGGCCCATTGGCAGATCAGCCAGTAGTTTGAGACTCACCATCCATCTTCTGCTCCCATACACTGAGGTGAAAAAAGTAGGTCATGATTGGTGCTGTGGAGAGCCAATGGGCTTTTCTGACCTACCCAGGAGACATTTTCGTGGACTCTGCATGTTCTCAGGCATCAGGATTCTGCCAATGTGTGACTGAAAAAAAAAAAAAGTTTTGTTCTGAGATGAATATTTTTCATCATGAAAACAAACAAGGTTTGCCTTTCAAGTTTAGCTATAAATGATGAGACAGTTATTCAATAAGTCACTGCTCCTTATTAGATATGTACTACCTGATCAATAGAAACAAGCTCAGTGAAAGGTGGTCTGCGGATTGGCCTGTTGCAATTCTGTTTATTTATTTACCACATTGATGTTGGTGTAATGTGTTTAACTTTACAAGGGAAGAATCTATTTTGGTGAATGTGAAAGAAGTGCCCTGAATGTCAGAGTTTCTAATCTTAACACTATGCCTGCGAATCAAACCTCAGAAAATTCCTTGTACAGAGCCACATTGCCCAGTGGGAAAACAACTGTAACAAGAGTCAACAGAAACAGAAGCATACTTACTTGTATGGATCATACAGTCTTTGAGATCTATGAAGCTGCATGGTTTTGGTATTGAATTGTTTAGCGGTTGACTTTATATCATCCTTTTTAATTCTTAAAATCCAAATAATTTTATTTTGGTCAACATAAAATAACTAGTTGAAAAGCAGAAAGTCAAAATGCTTTCATTCCCTACTATGCCTCTTTTTTCAATAAGCATTTAAGTTCCGTTCATCATTACCCCAACAACCTCGGTAAGTTGCTACTTTTTTTCCAATTCATTCCAGAGTTTGTTTGAAAACATGGAAATTACTTACTGAGCTTTTTTGTCACTATGTTGGAGACGACACTCTGGCCTTGCTCTTCGGCCAGCATGAGACGTTCTCTGAGGAATGAAACACTGTGGGTGCCTCTATAGTGGAAGACAACGGCAGTGTGAAGGCCACTCTAATGAGCTCAGGACTTGATCTTAAAAATCCCATGACATGGTACTTCTTGATGCTTTTATATGGCGCCTTAATGGTTCCCTAATACTTTAAATGAATCCTTCTTCAAAATCAAGACTCAGTGCGAGTCTTTGAGAAAGACCCATGAACACAGTCAGAGTCATAAAAATCTCTCTGGAACACTTAATTATGGGCGTTGTTGCTTGAATGCAAATAAGGAGGACAGAGATAGGCCAGTGCAGTGGGTGGGGACGTGGCCAAACTCTCCGCTCTTTCCTCTTTAGCGGTGCGATGTGCGCTGGCCCCACTTCCGCGTTTTTGTGGGGAGGAAGATATGAGAAGCGTTCCATTGAAAAATAAACACATTTCCACAGAAAATAAAATTAAACCATAGTCATAGTGTTGCACTGCATGAGGCAAATGGTGGTCACACCAGATACTGACTGGTTCTGAGTCCCCAGACCCCCAATAAAGCAAAAAGAAAATGCACATTTCGGGGTGGCCTTTTATTGTGGGCAGTCTGGGGCGCACCTGTGCACTGGTCATGATGTCGGATCGGCATCTTGATGTGGCGCACCTGTGAGGTGGGGTGGATTGTCTCGGCGGGGCAGAGGTGCTCGCTGTCACACATTTGGACAGATTTGTGAACAATGTTTGAGAGAAATGGTAGTGTTGTGTATCTGGAGTGAATTTTGGATCTTTGGGTCCATCTCAGGAAAAATGGGAGCAAAAACAAAAGTGTTGCGTTTATATTTTTGTTGAGTATATTTGTGATGTTTTAGTCATGGTGTTTATTGTCTTTATCAGATGTTTAATGTTCACTGTGGGCCTAGGGAGTGCTGCAATTTCAAATCCCGTGTGTGGAACCTGTACATATGTTTTTTTGACAATAAAGCTGACTTTGAACTTTAACTTTGGTATCCTTTGTCTAATGCATGCATTTTCCCAGGATTGTTTCGTCACAATCCCGCTCTTGACAGGTTGACCGTGTGTGATCCCAGCTCCCACAAATGAGCGCTGCCATTGTGTCCTTGGGCAAGACACTTAACCCCACCTCGCCCTCAGTGTCTGTGGACACTGGTAGTCCCCATGGCAGAAGTGCATCAAGGCCAGTTGTAACGTGGGCTGTCCTCCTGTGGACCCACCACCCGCGGGAGGATTCATGGGGGCTGGTGCATTGTGTTCTGGGCAGCAGATCTGCTTGGACTGCTGGAAAAGCAGAAGAAGATGGATGGATGGATGGATGTTTCATCACAGGTAGAACCCCTGCACAGCTCATAAATCATTGCCAGACTTGTTCGAAGCATATTCGTTGCAATTAAGTGCTTTCATTTACATGTCAGGGCATGTTCATTATTAGCCAAGATTATTTTTTCAACCATGGTCGTTCCCTCAGCTGTCAGTAGATGGAGCCATGCACAAGATTCCAGTATGTGTGGCTAAGCTAATAAGGATTGGTTCAATGTGTGGTCAACATTTAAGTTCTAATGAGAAATGAGATGAGGTGCTAAAGCAAAGGTACTCAAGAACATGTTTAAAGGTTGATAATGCATAATATGTGTTGTTTAATATTTATGGAAAGGTGAGTACACAGCTCGTCAAAGTACTTACTGCACATATTAATACACCTATTTTCTAGTATGAATGTGGTGTGCACATGAGTGGTGGTCAAAGGGGGCGATAATGCACTGTAAAGCTTCTTTGAGTGTCCAATAAACATTATATAAATCAAATGCATTATTTTTATTATTTGCAGAGTGACAGGATTGCATGTTTATGGCATAATAGGTAATGTATGACCTTTTATAATGTTGCTATTGATTGCGCATGGCATGAAATGTTCTTGGCTTGAGATGAGGTTCCTTGTCACCATGACCGTGACATGTGCTAATTGTCATTTCAGGTTTTAGCTTGGATTTTTTTTTTCACTTCAAATTGAATACCATTCCACTCCAATACTTTTTTTAATTAACTGTACATTGAGGTACACAACATTAAGCTGTTGAGGTTCTACTGTATTCAAGAAGGAATATATTTATTATATATATTTTTATTTCTTAAATATTAGATTTTTTAAAGTGATGCTGCACCTGAGTTTTTTACAGTACAGATATACAAATACCAGCTGCATTCACACGAAGATGAATATAAATAACCTTTACAGCATAACTGATAGTATCCGGAGTTCAGATAATAAACTAAATAAAGTGGTAAAGTGCTGATCTCTAAGGCTGGCCGTGATTGATTTTCTTGGCTTGGATGTTTTCTGGAGATTTGGTGCAAGTCCTTTCTAAATGTCTGATGGTCAATTATGTCCAGCCGGGATTGGTACAACAAATCAATTTAGAGAAGCTTCCACAGTCAGAGCTGACAATGACCATGAATGACAATGAAGGATTATGGCACCCACCCCCCACATACAAGCACCTGGAAGTAGTTTCATGCCAAAGTTAAATACAAAGCCAAGTTACTCTAAGGTTCAAATGTTTACATATATTCTTAACACTTTGACACAGAATATTTAGTGAGCAAGATCTTGTTTAGAAGATTTGATGATGAAGAGCAATATAGTTAGTTATGAATGCATTACACACTCTTTGCTTTGGGGCCATTTTCATCAAGTCCCACAAAAGAAAAAAAGTGTTTTTTCTTTAGTTTTTTCTTTCTAATAGAATTTGTGGATAAACAATAAGATAAGATAAGATAAGACTTTATTGATCTCACACAGGAGAAATTTACTTGCCACAGTAGCTCCAGGCAGGGACAATTTGAACAAGAAAGAAAAGTGCATGCAGGCAGAATAGAATAAATAAGTAATAATAATAGAACAGTAACTAGGAGAGTATGGAAAAAAAGATATTGCACATCTGGACTATACAGTGGAGTTATACAGTCTGATGGCGGTGGGGATGAAGGATCTGCGGTAGTGCTTCTTCTTGCACTGGGGGTGCCTCAGTCGGCTGCTGAAGGAGCTGCTCAGCTTCTCTACAAACGCCGGTTCCCTGGCGTTTGTTGTTTTGGGAACCGGGACCACACAGGAGGTCTTCCACAGGACTGGGACCTTTTCCAGGCTGAGGCTCAGCCTGCAGAAGTTTTTGCTATGTCATGTATTTCACGTGTCTTTTTAAGTTACAGTTTTTGTGAAATGTTTCATTAGACTTTTGTTTGCTAATGTGTGTGAAGCCAAAGTACAGAGGACAATAAAAAACAGCACTGGATAAAACTGACAATAGAAATCAGGAAATGTATCCATAATACACTAAACCAAGACTAGGGGCCTTTCTGCTTTCTCACACTTGGCAGGCTGTTTTCGTCTGATGAGTCTGATGAAATCAAAGTATCTTCTTCAGAAAATTTATGATTCACATCATTCACAAATTTGACATTTGCGTGCACCCACTAACAATCTACCAAGAAATCTACCGTAAAAAGTTTTCTTGCATAGGCTGTTTATAAGGCCTAATTAAACAGAATGCCCACAGAAAGGCATTTCCTCAACTTTCATTAGTTTATTGACAAACAGCTCAATCGAATGAGTAAAAGCAAACCAACCAACGGTGAAATGTGCAGTGCGTTCACAACACTAGAGGGGGAGTGTCGGATTTGTAAACAACTTGGAGGCGGTTCAAAATCTTAGCTTGTACATTGTTTGGAATAAAAAGCAATTAACTTTTTTTGGTTTGCCACAGGGAGGGCTGCACACTGTATGGCTACTCAACACTCAGAACTTTCTGCATTCCCCGTTTTGTTTTCCTCACATCTTATCATATGTATAAATACATCTACATGCTATATTGGAGATGTTTGCTTTCCAAGTTATTCCTTCCTGTTTTCTGAATTGGCCTGGCTGAATGTTGTTTTCTGAATGATCGACAAATGTTTGTTGTGTTTTGTGTCAAACTCACTGCTGGTAAAATTATAACAAAACAAACTGAACCATATCTTGAGTACCTGGGCAGACCGGCTGTAAACACAATGAAGAGTAATTCTCCTGTTCCATTACAAACATAAGGCCAAGAGGCAATCGAAAACCCGCTCACACACGTTTCTGCCAATTCAAGATTATTTTTCAAAGTCATGTTCTTTTCTTTTTCTGTGCCGTTTATTTTTCCGGGTGGCTTTGACAGGTACATCAAGTTTTTGTGTTTTACAACCACAGAGACTGAGAATCTATGGGAACGACGGCTGTTTCATTTCAAATCTACGCCTTTCTGGTGGCCTGTCCACTCTACAGGTTTTCAAAGAGCGGTGAAAAGAAGAATTGTGGCCGACTGGGATCAAGGTGGTGATCATTTATTTCCTGACAAACGCCTGTTGGAGCCATATTTCCCCCAGCTCAACCAAATTTACTTTGACAAATGGCTGGTAACTCCTTTATTGCCAACACAGGACCACTGACCACCCTTCTCAATAAAGCATGAAGAAAAGATCTCTGGGTGCTTAAAATGCAGTGCTATGATGGACTTCAAAGCTTACTATGCCACTGTGGAAATTGTTGTGAGACATGGCAGGGTCAGAAAGGGAGAATTTAGTTACTTTGACAAATCCTCTGCAAGTTCATTGACTTTTTTGTGATGTCTGCTATTACTAATGTTTCTTACCTGCATGTTTTAATGTTGCTTGCATTTATAGTGCCTCTTAAACTTTGCTGCTGCCCATGTCTCACCGTGCTGCTCTATCTGGACATTTAACATTCGTGTCTCTGTCTGGACTACCTGCTTTGCTACTGCTGTGCAAACTTACCCAAATTATCATGTGATCCCTCTCTCTATAGTGCCTTTTGTACACCTGATTACAGATGGAAACTAGCCTCTTGGCTAACTAGCATATTATGCAGTTGTACTGTTAATCAATGCACTGTCCTTGTTATAAATAAAAGAATTGAATTAAATTAAAAAGCAGTCTGTCACCATCCCGGTTAGCATACAAATGTTTTACCAACTGCAAATAGTTGAAAA
Source organism: Paratrypauchen microcephalus (assembly GCA_036785185.1). NCBI lineage: Eukaryota > Metazoa > Chordata > Actinopteri > Gobiiformes > Gobiidae > Paratrypauchen > Paratrypauchen microcephalus. The sequence goes on along the minus strand of JAVJIX010000005.1, from coordinate 17,092,834 downwards.
CTGCATTTTTGTTGTTGTTATTGATTGATTTATTTCAATTTTTACAAAGACATTAAAGGTGTATTATGTAACGATAAATGCTTTTCACCCTGGGGATGTTATTGCATTGTCTGGAATGTTTCACAGTATGGCATTAAACCTTTCTATCTTCATGGAGACAAAACCAGACCAAGTTACAGGTCACATCCCCCCGCTCACAGTCAGAATGCCTGTTTTTCTAGGTCTTTTTGAACTATTAAACCACCTGTAATTTAATAAATGTAAGGTAGATCTGTTTAATGTCATTCTGTGGAGCAGTCAAAGCAGAGCAATAACATTTCCATAGAAACAAGAAGGTGACTGACCCCCAACCGAAAAGATATATAGTGCACCTTTAAGGCAAGACTGTAAGGAATGATAACTTACAAACTTAAGCATTTTTAGAAGCAAATGTTATATAGCCATTAAATTTTGAAGCTGACTTGTGAATTGTGCAGCTGGTGTGTGTGTGTGTGTGACATTTGTATGCAGCGCTGTATGTTCCCTGGTTCCTGTGAAATCCATCGCTTTAAGGTCCAGCGACTGATCTGCTGCCTTCATGCTGAGGGCAATCCGACCCACGTGTGACCTGTGAAATTGCCACACATACTGATGTTGTGTCAGGGTAAGAGTAAGTGGAATTGACACCTTGCACATACCATATTGATTCCTGCCTCGTCTAATGCATCAACATACACAGCACAGCACACAATGGAGGAAAATCTGATTAAGGTGAATTATTTGCGGATGATGTCAGATGAAGAAATGATAATAATTAAAAAGTGAAGTGGTCTTTAAAAAAATCCTCTATTACTGCTAGTCCAAAAGTCAATGTAGTATTATAAATTGCTATATTTCCAAATAGTAATTTCAGTTAAAGGGCTGAAAATGTGGCTGAAATGTGCAATTTATTTTAACCTAATCTTGACTCACGCAAAGTTAAAGAAAGTGAAATAAATAAATAAAAAAACTCTATGGCAGTAGTAAAAAGAAGAAGTAAAGATTTTTGGCACCCACATCTGGGCTAGTCAAGAGCCAGCAGAACTACGCCTCCTCCATGCTGCAGTAGCTAGTGTAATGAACCAAGTCAACTGTAGGTCAAGATATTGTGAATTCTAGGAATGTTTTGAATCCACTAGGGAATTCTATAATTCTGCTCTACTCAGTTTTCATCCCAAAAGTGTTTTACCATAGAGCCGTGCAGTGTTATTTTCTTTATCTGTATTTTATTTAAGATATTGTACACAAAATCATACTGTGGGGTGAGCCTGCTAGAATGTTCAGAGGTGATTTGGAATTTCACTGGTTGATAGCCTAAATAATAATAGTAATAATAAAATAAAGGTTATAAGCTCAGGCCTGGTTTTGTGTTAGACTTTTGGTCACACCTCACAAGATATTATAATACCAAAGAGCAACAATATAAATGGTAATAATACATTCAAAATAAGTAGCAAAAATAGCAAGAGACTGGGACCAAATAAGGCATAATTATATACATATAAGTCATCCTGGAGGCATTTTGAGTTATTCACAGATTCTGGAAGTGTAGATTCTAAGCTTTCCAACGATGCCTTACACATGGAAATCTGAAAACAATGAAGCATTTGTGGCCATTTGAAACCATGCACATCTCGAAAGGCAAAGCTGTGAAGATCTGCTTGTGGAGCAGAAAGGAGCAGACCTCCCCCATCACTGACTGTCACTGCAGCGGCAGGTCAGAATTAAAAGGTACTTTGTTAAAATGGAAATGCTTTTATAACAAAAAGCCCATATGTGAAGAATCCCTCAGTCGTCCAGGTAGAATCCATGATAAAAGGAGTAATTAAAATTGTCAACTGGACAAAGTTTATTTGATCGAAAACGTTTCGCAGCTCATCCGCGCTGCTTCCTCAGTTCAATTTCTCCTTTTATCACAAAAAGCCCATATAATCATTCAAAAATTCAGTAATACACAGGATATGTTAAGTCAAAGTCACCTGTATTGTCAATTTAATACAATACAATATGTTATACAATGTAAAATGAAAAAGAGAGAAAGAATAAAGATAAAAGTAAAAAATACATTAAAAAAATTTGCAGAATATAGGTAAATATAGTATAGGACACTACCCACACACACGCACGCACGCACGCACGCACGCACACACACACACACACACACACACACACACACACACACACACACACACACACACACACACACACACACACACACACACACAAGGTACTGGTTTAGTCCTGTTTTAGTCCTGGTTTGGTCCTGGTTTAGTCCTGTTTTAGTCCTATTTTAGTTCTGGTTTAGTCCTGATTTAGTCCTATTTTAGTTCTGGTTTAGTCCTGATTTAGTCCAGTTTTAGTCCTGGTTTAGTCCTGTTTTAGTCCAGTTTTAATCCTGTTTTGGTCCTGGTTTAGTCCTGTTTTAGTCCTTTTTTTAGTCCTTGGTTTAGTCCTGCACACAAACATACACACATATTCACGTTAATCGCCCATCGCAAATCAAAAGTAAATAATATAACCACACGAAAGCTGAATTTGTATTTAAACATGTCCTAAAGTCTGTAGTGTTAAAGTTTAGAGGCACTAAACTTTACTCACCCCATAAGAAAGACAAATGTGTTCCTGCTTGTCTCGTTGTCTGATTATTTGCGTATCTACGGTCTTTCGGCAGCTAAAAAATCCGATCGCATTCTGTACATGAGCTCCAGAGAAAGACCGAGGAAAGAAAGAGGAGAGAGTACAAGAGATGTACAAGTAAAAATAAAATAAATAGAAATATAGTAATACAAATATATGTATTGTTATTTCTATCAGAGACTTACTGGACAGTTAGTTGTAAGAGACCAGGGCCAGACCAGACCAGACCAAAAAGCTATGGGACATGTTTTTTATATCCCAATCCAGGCCTGCCAGTATGGTGTCTTTAAAAATGGTGACGGGGCATGAATTGACATGTCAGTCTAAATGCATCATGCACCCTTTGACGTTTTACACTTTGTAGTTGAGGTTTGACCAAATTTGTCTAGTCACCTTTTGTAACTGTATGTCTGAGTGATACATGTTAAATGTAGCTCCATGGGACATTTGTATTAGCCCAGTGTCAGCTGTTCTACACCTGAATAAGAGAAACTTGGTTATTCCAACAGCGCCAGACAAGAGGCGGGTGTCAGTCATGGTTGCAGCCTGGAGAAAATTCAGTTTTCCCTAGACTGATTTTTCCAATATGGCTTAACATTATTGAAAGAAAAGAATCTAAATAGAACCTGAAGCAAATCGAGGTGAATGTGTTTTTCAGACTAACCCCTTGCCACTCCAGCTGCAGAAATACAAGCCCAACGGGATTCTAGGTTGCGTAGACTTATGTTTACACATTAGTGATGGGCCAGTAGCAGCCTGCTAGATGTGTGTGTATGTGTGTGTGAGATTGCCTGTGTGTGCGCGCCAAACAAAATGGTGAATCTCTCCTGACTGGACCCATCTGCTCCTCAGGACCTGACAGCTGGGAGCCAAACACATGCAAAGCCAAAACATCGACACAAGTCTACAGGGTTATACCACTGACAAATCTCTCTGATACTGTGCGATGTTTGGGAGAGAATGTGTGACTTCCTGTAACTTCTTGTACTCGGCAGATATAATCATCGACTGAAAAATAAACAGATCAATCTACAGGCTAATCTGCAAGATTTTAGTATAATTACATTTTTTACTTTGCTCTGTTTGCCTTTGAGTGTATCACGTGTAATATACTGGCTTATAAACATGGAGATGCCAGAAGGACTTGTTTATTCAAGAGTTATTGCTGATATCTGACTGGAAAGGATCATGGAAGCTACACTCACCTTATCTGATACACTGTTTGGTGGTATATTTGAGCATAGTTACTGTTTTTTTTTTTTTTTTTTTTTTTTTTAACCCTAACAGAGTATATCTGAAATGTAAACAGAATTAGAATTTCTCTGATCTGAGTAGCAAAATTGATGAATGAGAGTTGTTACTCCAAGTATACACACCTCTGGGTCTTTGGGTTTTGTGTTTTGCTTGTGTTGCTCTTTATTACAATAAATTCAAATTTACATCTTTCATTTCAAGCCCGACAAACCTTGCCACAGTATGTTACTTTTTAGCCAAAAAATAAAAAACAAATATTTCGTTTTTAAAATATTTTAATTTACTGCACGGAAAAACTTTGAAAAACATGCATCCTTACTCTGAGAGGGCATCTTCACAAACCTCCTCCTGCCTGTTTCCATGTAAATTTTGCTCCTTCAACTATAATGTTCTACAGTATGGCATTAATATAATACTTATTATTTATCTCCATGGATAATGTTCAGAAGTGTGGTTTTAATTTATTATTTTTATGGAATCATAAAATCACATGCTACCTCCAGAAAGTTACATACTTTACGCAGTAAGTTACATAACCAAGTCTAAAAACATGCCTATGATTTGTTTGGCTCTTAACCTTAAATTATAATTGTAGGTGATTTTAATTTACACATTGATATCAAATCAGACTCATTAACAGAGGTAACAGAGGCCATATATTAGATTTAGTAATTTCCTATGGAGTATCAGTGGACATTGCCTCTGTTGTGGAGGTGGGCCTCTCGGACTATGCCTGTATATTTTTTAATATAACGACTGAGCAACCCCCATGTCTGAATGTACTGTCAGAAAGTGCAGCATTACTGCTGAAGTGATGACAACATTTTGGGTTAGCGGTACAATCCCAGCTTCCACAGTTGAGTGCTGCCATTGTGTCCTTGGGCAAGACACTTAACCCCACCTCGCCCCCAGTGTCTGTGTATCAAGTACATCAAAGTACATCAAGGCCGGTTGCATGTGTGTGTGTATAAGGATAAGTGCTTCAGAAACACGATGTTTCTGCTCCATTTCAACCTCTATTTTGTCTGGATTTTAACTTTTTCACCGTTGCTATGTGCGTTGCTATGTGCGCTGCGCGGCGCAGTGTGCGCCGGAGGAGCTGCCACGGAGGACGCGCAGAGGCTGACGTTACTTTTTTGTGCTGTTCTTGATCTGTGCGTTGCAACACTGGAATTTCCCCACTGAGGGACTAATAAAGGCATATCTTATCTTATCAAGCGACATGGGGCCGTCCTCCCGTGGACCCAGCATCCACGAGGGGATCCATGGGGGCCGGTGATCTGGGTAGCAGACCTGGACCGTTGTCCCCATGACCCAAAAATACGGAGAAAGAGGAAGAAAATAATAATAATAATAATAATAATAATAATAATAATAATAATAATAGTATGAAATGTGAAAGACAAGCATACCTCTCTCAGCTCATAAATAACATTCCCAGGATTCTGTTTTCCACAGTTAGTTCTGTTATTGACCCTGTGCTTAATTGGAATTGCCCATCAAACATGCCAAACTGTGATGACTTTGTGACCTACTTCAGCAATAAAATACAGTCCATTAGAGCTGACCTGCAGCAGATACAACCAGGCAATATTTGTATTACAAGTCCTTTGATTTTATCGAATACGCTCAAGAGTTTTTCCCTGGTTGATGCTGTAACTCTTAACAAAATAATTTTACAATTAAAACCAGCTACTTTTTTTTAGATCCTATTCCGATATCCCTTTTTGGATCAAATTAAAACATTTTAGCCCAAGAAGATCTTAGCATTGTCAGTGTTTGGTGCAGACAGGAGTTTTTCCTACACCACTCAAAACTGATATAGTCAAACCTCTGCTCAAGGAGGATGACTCAGATCCCTCCCTGCTCAGTAATTACAGACCCATGTCCAATCTACCGTTTTTAAGCTAAATTTCAAAGAAAATATTTTTTAACCAGCTTATTCAAGATTCAAGATTCAAAGCTTTTATTGTCATATGCACAGTAAGAAACACGTTTCCCTGTACAATGAAATTCTTACTTTGCTGCCCACCCTGGATGCCAAGAGCATGCAAAAAAAATAAAATTGTTAAATAAGATAGAGAGAAGTATGTAAAAAAGTATAATCAAATAGAAACAATCTTTACCAAATATACACTATGGAAAAATATAGGCTAGGTGCTATGTACATATTTACAGATAATGTGCAACATTGGTTTTATGTGCAACTGTCAGTAGTAAAAATGGTGTGTAAACATTGTTGATATAGTGCAAACAGAAGTGTAAACATGGTTGATATCGATATTATACAGTCGGTCTCTCTGGGTCTGTTTTTAACTTTTAATACTTTTTAACAAACAGGGATTGTCTTGGTCTTTGGGAGCTGTCCTCCACAAAATATAAAATGGAGTGTGGTGTTCCCCAACGCTCAATTTTAGGTCCAACCTTTTTTAATCTTTACATGTTGCCCCTAGGACAGGTCATCAGGAGAGACGGTGTCAACTTTCATAGCTATGCTGATGATACCAAACTCTATATCGCCATGTCTCCTGATTAGAGGTAAGATCGGGCCTAAAAATTCCAGCCCGACCCGACTCGGCCCGCGGGTATTAAAGCCCGACCCGGCCCGAGCCCGACCAATTAACTTGGAGTTTGGCGACGAAGCAAACCCGAAATTTCATGATTTTATTTGTGAGGGGCGTGAAACAAATGATAATATAGATGTTTGACGATCATCAATTGTGGTGCTAGTACAGCTGTTTAAATGCCTGCTCAGCGTCTTGAGGTCAATGTTCCTCCTAAAATGTTTTATGTGTCTGAGCAAACACACTAACTCCCTGAGCGCTCCTTGGAACCCTGTGCGCGACATCCGACATGCACCCCCGCTACACGCGGAACATGTCAGCGCGCGTGTCGCGCGCACGTGTCCGCGTGTCACGTGCCCCCCCCCCCACTATTAATATAGTTTTAATGAAAATCTACAAATACTTTTGTGTTTAAACAAGACGATTCCCCCGTTTCAGATACCAGTCTCAGAAAGGTGTATAATGTGTCCCTGCGCTGCATAGTGTTTTCAGCGCTGAAAACATGTGTGAGCAGTGCGCAACTGCACAGGCGCGCAGAGGGAACGTCGAAAATTGCCAGTACTTTTTGCTCTCGTATGAAAGCAAAGCGCCACATTTCTGACTACATTCAGCGATAAACGCAAGGGTTTCTGTAGCATTTTCAACAGATAATGTGCACACATTTACCGGTTTTATGTCTTTTCAGTCCTGTCTTTAGTTTATCCTTAACTTCTTGCTCCTCCATATTGGGGATACCAGGTCAAAATAGATGCGGACTTGCGGAGGGTTGATAGATTATTATACAGTCGGTCTCTCTGGGTCTGTAACTGGTTCAAATAGCAATTTTTAACAAACAGGGATTGTCTCTGGTCTTTGGGAGCTGTCCTCCACAATTATTTATTTTAAAACAAGTATTCCTTAGTGTGGTGTATCCACACATCGTTTTATTATACATTTTTATAAACATATATTTATTTTTAAAAAAAAACCCCTAGGACAGGTCATCAGGAGAGACGGTGTCAACTTTCATAGGGCTTAAGATCTTACCTCTACTCCTGATGACCAACCAACACCCTTTTTAACTGCATTTTAGATATTAAGTCCTGGATGGGACATCCTTCAGCTCAACCAGGGCAAATCCGAGGTTTTAATTATTGGTCCTGAAGATCAGCAAGAGAGGCTCAATGAATAGGTTTGGGGCTTAGTCCATACTAGAGATGCGCGGATGGCGGTTACAGCCGCGGGCACCATGGCTAAACCGCGGAGCGGGTGGATGACGTGACAAAAAATAATATTTTTATTAAATTCAGGCGGGTGGCGGTTGAACAACCATGGGGCTGTGCAGTGCAGAGAATTTTGGAATTATCATAAGTTGGCGGATAATGGACGGGCGCGGTTTTGAAAATTCCTGAAAAAACGTGCGTGCAAATGGATAGCGGACGGATGACGTTTTTTTCATGCAGTTGCGGATGGGAAAAAAGCCCATCCGCGCATCTCTAGTCCATACCTATTCATTGAACCCCTGTGAGAGGGTCAAAAGTTATTCTTGAGTTATTCTTGAAATGACCTTAGCTTTGAGCCACACATCAGATGTATCACTAAAGCTGTTTTTATCATCTAAAAATATTGCCAGAGTCAGACCATTCCTTTCCTTTGCAGAGACTTTAATACATGCTTTTATTACTAACCATGTTGACTGCTGTAATGCTCTCCTTTCTGGTCTTTCAAAGAAAACTAGAACTCCTTGCAGCTACCACAAAACTCTGCAGCACGGCTGCTGACGAGGACCAGGAAGAGAGAGCAAATCACACCAGTACTGAAGTCTCTGCACTGGCTTCCTGTGAGCTTCAGGATAGGTTTTAAAGTTCTTTTATTGGTTTATAAAGTTCTTAACGGTCTTAGTCCTGTTTATATATCTGATCTGCTTTTATCATATGGGCCCTTTTGGACTCTCAGGTCCTCAGGTATTCGTCTTTTTACTGTCCCAAGAGTCCAAACTAAACTCACGGTGAAGCTTCATTCAGTTTTTATGGGTGCTGTCTGTAGAATAGTCTACCAGTCACAAGTCATCCCAGAGGTGTTTTGAGTTATTCAAAGACTCTGAAAGTGTAGTTTCTAAACTTTCCAACGATGCCTTACACATGGAAATCTGAGAACATTTGAAGCATTTGTGGCCATTTAACTCATTCACTGCCGGCCTGTTTTCAGAATTCTAACCCCAGAGTGCCACAGGTTTCAGTAGAATTTCACTGATTTTCCAAGACCCACAGAATACTGAGTTCTTTGACTATATAAACATGGGACACATCAAAATAAAGTGTCGACTCTCTTCTTTCACCTGGAAAAAATATTATGTTTCTAACCTTTTCGGTTCTCAAATAACTGATAGTAGAACATAGGGAAGTTTCAGCAAAAACACTGGTTTTTGAGCAAGAAATGGAGAAAACGAGCGTTGAGTTCAGAGAAGGATTTCGAGCAGATCAGTGACTTTGACATCAATATTTATCGATTTAGTGACACCTCAAACATCTAAAATAACAGAGAAAGAGATTTTTGATGACAAAGTACATTTTTTATTTACAAATATAAGAATATAAGGCTCTGTGAATCCTTCAACTCAATTGTGCCAAGAGATGTTTACAGGATATAATCTCTTTTCATATAAAATAGAACTTTGTCACTTCACAACAATATTGAGGCTCAGAGTACACACTCATATACACACACACACACGCACCTACACACACACACACATATATGTATATGTACATACACACAAGCCCATGCATAAACCTTTACACACACACAGCTACACACGCACATACACACACGCGCGCGCCGCACGCGCGCGTACACACGCACGCACGCACGCACGCACGCACACACAAACTCAATTCTTCTCATCTCGTGCCTCTTTGGAGAGCAGAATCCAAGTCAGTAAACTTCTTTGGCACTGTCTCTCTGCTCTGCTGCGTAGAGTTCTCCCTGCTCTGCTGCACGGAGCAGGGAGCCCCCCTGCTCCGTGCAGCGCGATCAGGACACGCCCCCTGCCTCAGCCAGAGCAGATCTCTGCCCCGACATCGCTGCGTGTCTCTGTGATCCTCTGATCCGGGATCTTGGGTCCCAAAAGCGATCAAACCGCTCCGTAGGCGCTGATCAACAGTTATCTGCTTTTCCGGGTTCACTCGCCTCACCATCTTGCTCCACTCGCCTCCACTCGCACTCCACAGTACACACACACTACACTCCTCTCCTCTCCCGCCTCTCCGATCGGCAGATAATGATACAAGATCGCCACCTACATGTTGGGAAGTGTGAATTACACCTTCAAAGCTGCTCCAGGTCGTATCCTAGCAACCCCCGCTGAAAAACGTCCTTGACGAGTTTATTCGTCACGGCACTCAACGTTCGGATTCAACATGACGAGAAAACTCGTCACCGGCAGTCAATGAGTTAAAAGCATGCACATCTGAAAATAAGCCGAGAAAAGTCGTTTTGAAGATTGTCTCACTTTAGGGCTGGAGGGCAGAAAGGTGCTCATTTACATGACATTAAGATAAGCCCTCCCCCATCACTGACATCACTGTGGTGTGGTGTTTCAGGGCAGGTCAGAATTAGAAGGTACTTTGTTAAAATGGAAATGCTTTTATAACAAAAAGTCCATATAATCATTCAGTAATTCAAAGACAAAATGTATGCTTTTAAAACAACTAATGCTGTTATCTGAAACATGTAGTGGCTTCTTCATGATCTCAACCAGCACATTTGTCAAAAAAAACAAGAATTACAAATTTTGAAATGCTTCTAATACAATTTTCTTCTGTTTGCTCAGAGCATCTTGTGGCGGGTTTTGCCGTTGTCAGTCACATTTTTAAAAGTAAACAATACATATCTTTTTAATTTTGCCTTTTTATTTGTTTATTTTATTTGTTTATTTTTATTATAAAACTTTTATTTGTTTTGTATTATTATTATTATTATTATTATTATTATTATTATTATTATTATTATTATTATTATTATTATTATTATTAGTGTTGGGAGTAACTCGTTACAAAAGCAATTAATTACTGTAATGCATTACTTTTTGGTGTAACGCAGTAATGTAACGCATTACAGGGAAGAAAATCGGTAATATATTACTCGTTACAATGCCAGTAACGCACATTACAATGCATTTTTAACCTGCTTTGTTTTTGTGGGTTTTGCGTTTTCTTCATACAAAGTTCACGGATCACCGTGAGATCAGCTACTGAATCTGATAAGTCCGCGCAGAACATTACATTTCCTTTTACTTCGTCTCGAACTGGCAGACTGACAAAGGATGACAGAACCAGAAGAATCGGATAGTGCTAGCTCCTTTTCAAGATGGGCATACGCCCACTACTTTCACTTCATTCAAAATAAGGACTCCAAGAACATTTTATTTAAATGCACACTGTGTGTGAATCCCAAACCTCTTTCCACGTCGAAATGCACTGTAGATTGCCAAATCCTTATTTCCAGTCATTTTGGCGAGAGTAACTAAAGTAATGCAAAAGTAGTGTAATGCCTTACTTTTTATTTAGAGTAATATTGTAAGAGATAAGATAAGCCTTTATTGATCTCACACAGGAGAAATTTACTCGCCACAGTAGCTCCAGGACATTTGGACAAGAGGGAAAAAGTGGATGCAGGCAGGGAGGGGATAAAGTAAGTAATAAATAGTACAAATAGTAATACGTAATAATAATAATAATGGAAAATAATAATGTAAGGCATTACTTTAAAATGACATTAACAAGTAATAAGTAGTGCATTACACTTCAGGAGCTTTTGTTTCATGTTTCTGTCTAAATTGCTGTATATATGGAAGAATCAATGAGTTGGGGGTTGCTGCTGTTTTTAATCATTGTAATTTTTTTGTTGCACGTGAAGCACTTTGTGCTACAAATGTATGAAAAGTGCTATACAAATGCAAAGTTTGATTGATGGATTAACCATCCTCCCTTAGTCATGTATGCTAGCAGCATTTATGAGCAATTATAGGTACAAAGGTATACTATAGACTATTCGCAGCTACTGTAGATTTATCTATTCAAAATCAGATCATATGCTTTTATATTACTTTTGCTTTTTTGTAGTTCTTTTTCTTGCCTCTTTTTCATGCACCATCCCTGGCTGTACAGTAGCATTACAAAGTCAACCCCAGTAGCTCTCCAGCATAAAGCCATTAAAGTAGATATCTCCATTATCATGCAGCCATTTGTCTTCTAAGATAGTCCACTGCCTGGATCTTCGACAATCCTCATGTTTTATTCCATTTTTTTACCTCTTACTGACCATTGTTCAAAATGTGTTCCACTATTAACAGCATGTTTACACAGCTCAGATTATAACGATGCCATTTATATCTATTATTATGTCACTGTCTCCTGAGGGGCGTAGCCTTTGCTGGACAAGTGAGAAGATCAATATTTATGAGAGTTTTGCCTGCCTATGGTTCAATACCACATCATGGATATTGACAAATCTTGACTCTGTTTTTACAACAACACATGCTGTTTGGAAATTCATCTATTAGCATACATTCAGTGCAATGTGTTTTTTAAAAATACAATTAGAACAATGTAATGAATTAATGCATAATGACGGATTGTAAAAATATAGATAGATGACCTTTTATTTAAAGGTGCATTGTGTAACTTTTCTGGTGGATGGTCCGCCACCTGCTTGAAGATGTCATTGTTCTGCTTTAAATGTTGCACATTGTGACGTTAAACAGCTCTACCTCTTACATTTATTCGATTACATGTAGTTTTACAGCTCGAAAATATCTAAAAAAAAAGCATTCTTATTCTGAGTGGGGTTGCCTCTCCACAGATCTGACGTGTAGTTTGGTCTGGCTTAGTCTCTGTGAAGATATAAAGGTTTAATACTGTACTGTGAAACATTCCAGACAAAGCAATGAAATTTCCATGGACCCTGCACCAGAAAGGCTACAGAGTGCACCTTTAATTAACTTCATTGTTACCTTTATTACACCAAGTGATTGAATTATAGTGAATAACATAAAAATACAAAAGGCAAATGTAAATGCATAACAACTAAAAGCAATACATTTTACACTAGAGCTGAACAACGTGAGTAGAAAAAAATATGTAAATGCAATTTTTCTGCCAAGCATTGTGACTCAATTTAATACTAGGATTTGTTTTCCAGTTCACGTTTTAAGCTCATCCAAGAGAATTGACAAAAAACAAAAAAACAAAACAAAACTAATACATGAATCACATGTATTTCAGAATATGTTTGCACGGATTACCAGTTTTCATTTCGAATAAGAAAGAACATTTTATTGTTTGTGGAGGAATTTGTGCTTCAAAAATGTTATTACAATCACATGAAAATCACCACAAAAGTTTCTCCAGTTGGTTCACTTGAATTTCAAAAGTTTTACTATGAAAGCTACTTTAACACTTTTACCAATGTCCAGTTGTAGTTTTCACTCCTTGCCTGAATAGTAGTGCATATTCTTGTTCTCTTGGCTCCCCATTATTTTGAAGAACACCGAATGGCATTTCAAAGTCTTCCTGGGTAACCTTCATGTGGCTGCTCACTTATGCCATGCTTTTACTACGGGCTGTCACAGAAGTAAAATACACTTTATGAACTGCAGGGACGATTGCTTTCACACTTCCGAATGTGAAGACCTTGGCATTTGCAAAGAAAATGTTAACGGATCCTGGCTTCTTTTGCATCCGTTGCCAGAATATAGGCAAAGCATTTTATTTGGACTTATGAGAGGTTGTGTCTCTAGCATGATTTGTTCATTGTGCATTTCTGTCATAAATATAAAATAAAAATCTTCCCAAGTTGTGTGTGTATTTTTGTGATGAAACAGCACACATATAAACCCTTTTACATCCTATGTCATCAGAATGTTCAAAATTTAAGAACTGAGGCAAGGGGAGGTGAACTGAAGCAGACATAATGCATTACAACAGTACAACAAAAAATAAACCACAATTTTGAATGTCCAAGATACAAATATGACTTAATTTGCTTCTCTGTTAATAAAGATGGAAAAATACATCCTCAAAATTGTATTTGAGCTTCACAAAATGTATAATTTATGGTGAAATGTGTAATATACTGTATCTGTAGATGAAGTGAAAAACTGTAGCAGGCTTAACTTTTGTAAGGATTTGTACAGTAAAACCTAAAAATCATTTTTTTTCTTTGGTCAAAAATACTTAAGTGTTTATCATAATCTATCAAACTGCTATAAACAAATAATGTGCACCAAAATAATAAAAGTGTTTAAACCTGACATCACTCACATGTATCCAAGATGTTTTCATTCATCAAATTTCCTTTGTATTTTCATATTTTGTGATATTCTGTAATTAATCCCAGTTTTCCACTGAAATTACATTATGTTCCACTTCACTTTTGCCTCCAGTTGCCTTAATTTTGGAGTTTAGAATGTTTTTGTTTACACATTTCCAGTTTACAAAACTCCATATCGTAACAGATACACTATATTGCCAAAAGTATTCGCTCACCTGCCTTGACTTGCATATGAATTTAAGTGACATCCCATTTTTAATCCATAGGGTTTGTGAGGTCACACACTGATGTTGGATGATAAAGCCTGGCTCTCAGTCTCCGCGCTAATTCATCCCAAAGGTGTTCTATTGGGTTGAGGTCAGGACTCTGTGCAGGCCAGTCAAGTTCATCCACGCCAAACTCTCTCATCCATGTCTTTATGGACCTTGCTTGAAGAGGAAGGGGGCCATCTCAACTGTTCCTACAAAGTTGGAAGCATGGAATTGGTATGCTGAAGCATTCAGAGTTCCTTTCACTGGAACTAAGGGGCCAAGCCCATCCCCTGAAAAAACAACCCCACACCATAATCCCCCTCCACCAAAGTTTACACTTGGCACAATGCAGTCAGGCAAGTACTGTTCTCCAGGCAATGGCTAAACCCAGACTTGTCCATCAGCTTGCCAGATGAAAAAGCATGATTTGTCACTCCAGAGAACGCATGTCCACTGATTTAGTGGCGGTGTACTTTACACCACTGCATCCGACTCTTTGCATTGCACTTGGTGATGTATGGCTTGGAAGCAGCTGCTCAGCCATGGAAACCCATTCCATGAAGCTCTCTACGCACTGTTCTTGAGCTAATCTGAAGGCTACATGAAGTTTGGAGGTCTGTAGTGATTGACTCTACAGAAAGTTGGTGACCTCTGCGCAATATGCTCCTCAGCATCTGCTGACCCAGCCTTATCAACTGAGTTGCTTTTGTTCCCAGTCACTGCCACTTTGTTATAATACCACTGACAGTTGACTGTGGAATATTTAGGAGTGAGGAAATTACACGACTGGATTTGTTGCACAGGTGGCATCATATCACAGTATCTCGCTGGAATTCACTGAGCTCCTGAGAGGGACCCATTCTTTCACAAATATTTGTAGAAACAGTCTGCAGACCTAGCCGCTTGATTTTATTCACCCGTGACCATGGAAGTGATTGGAACACCTGATTTTGATTATTTGGATGAGTGAGTGAAAACTTTTGGCAATACTGTGTATATCTACAGTGACAATGACCAGCCAAGGAAGATTAGTGAGGTCGGCATGAAATATGATTAAAGCTTTTCCTACGCTTTGATTTGGGAACAATTTGGGAACATGGTGCAAAACAAGCCCTTTCTTCCACCCACACGCACACCCATGCACATATGAGCACAATAGTCCAACACTCTGAAGGGACTGGCGCCTAAAAAGAAGATGGTGCAGGAATTAAAGAGCTTCCTCAGCATTTTCAGTGAGTTTGTAATGTGCAGGCGGATATTATTTTCAAGTCTTTCTCTTGACACATGGAAAATATCCTGGAGGAATAGCGGAAGTTGGTCCAATAGCCTTGAGAACAATAGTGCAACTAGCAAACGTGACTTAAGTAGTAACTAAGTCAACTGAGGACAAATCTATGAGAGTGAGTTTGCATTGTAAAGTACTGTACAGCTTCACAAGGCCAAAATAATGGTACTTGTCCAGTGTGTATTGTGCTTTTTTACAACAAAGATGAAATGGCTTAAAGGTGCATTGTGTAACTTTTCTGGTGGAGGGTCCGCTCACTACTTGTTTCCATGGGAATATTAATACCTTGGTTTAAATTGTCCAGAGTATGGTATTGAACTAATCTATTTTTATTTTAATACTGTAAAAAATATCGCGCTATTAACGAGTTAACGCAAAGCAATTTTAAGGCAAATATTTTTTTATTGTGAGATTAACGCTCTTTTGACCTAGTGAACTTTTTAGTGAACTCAAGTTTTTTTTTCATAAGCTGTGGCCACTGCTAGGAAAGCATTAGGACATCAGGACTTCAGAACACAGCAGAACCAGAGGGGCATTGAGAGGGGACTGTATCATCCCCCTCAGAAAAAGTCTCTTTGGCCAAACCTCCTTCTCTGTGCAAGCTGCCCATGACTGGAACACCACCCCCACCACAATCAGAAACCTCCCCACTTACACCTCATTTAAATTCCACTTAAAGAAATGGTTAATTGAGAATCAGTCCTGTCACCATTAACATCCACCTCCCGATGCCCCTGTCGCTATCCTGCCTCTTGTGTGTTACTGTTGTTTGACTTTGATTGTATGAGTCTGTATGTATGTGTATGTGATGCTCTTAACGGTATATAGTGTTTGTGGCTGGAAATGAATGTATGTGGCGGAATGTGGTTTTATGTCTGTATAGAATTGCGTGGAGCTGTATGTGACTGTATGTATGAAGGATTTTAGAGTGTAAATATTAACCCTATTTTTATTTTATTTTATTCTATTTTACTTCTTGTAGGTTTGACATGTTACACCTGTCCGGGACAACAGATGAAAAATAGCCCTCAGGCTAATTCTGGCATATTTACATGCAAATGTTTATTAATGTGCACTGTCCCTGAAATAAATAAATAAATAAATAAATAAATTAGAAAAACTACAGGATCCGACTGTAAACAGGAAGGAAAACAATTTGTACGAACTGAGAATTGGACCAAAGCACGTACAGTTGTCCAGTTTTGAATTTCTCCTTTTGCCATGGATTCTACTGGGACGACTGGGGGATTTTACATACAGGTGCTTAAGTGCTCAAAAATATCCATTCTTACTGTGAGTGGGGACGTCTCTCCACAAATCAAGCCTGTAATTTAGCTTGCAAGTCTCCATGGAGATTCATATCTTTATGGCCATAATGTGGAACATTCTCAGCACATGTGTGTAGAATCCCTCAGTCGTCCAGGTAGAATCCATGGCAAAAGGAGAAATTCAATTTGTCAACAAAAGTTTATTTGGTTGAATACGAGCTGCGAAACGTATTTGTCCAGTTGACAAATTCAATTTCTCCTTTTGCCATTCTACGCGCATCTCCATGGAGACAAGCAAAGTCACATCAATACTTTACGAACATGTGAGTGATTCAAGTGGATTAGTCAATCCGGGACAGCCATGGTCATTCTGTATCAAAACAAACATGGCTGCTTCTGAGGGCTGAGGACTGAAAAACATTGCATATTTCTGCAGAATGACTGAATGAACAG
Organism: Paratrypauchen microcephalus; assembly: GCA_036785185.1. Taxonomy (NCBI): domain Eukaryota; kingdom Metazoa; phylum Chordata; class Actinopteri; order Gobiiformes; family Gobiidae; genus Paratrypauchen; species Paratrypauchen microcephalus. Next base: position 17,075,793 of record JAVJIX010000005.1, on the reverse strand, counting down.
CTAAACTTAATCTTAGGTGTGAGAATTGTCATATTATTCAAAAAGATGGGTGACCAATGAGCTCCTTTGCTTCACATGCATCACTGAAAAAAAAAGGATGTGATTGCACGATCATGTTCAAGGCTCGAGACACGACAGAAAGATTTGATCAGCCTGATATCCCTTTGTATAGTACAGATGTATAAAAAGTACAGAGAGATGTCATTCTGGATTTGCCAAATATTTATCTGCCTTACAACTAAAGTTTGGCTTGTTACAATCTATTCACATGATTGATTGACATGATTGTGCACTATAGGCATACGTTTGAAATGAAATACTACAGTTGCTCAGTTGTTAAAGTGTTTGTCCACTGAGCCAAAGTTTGACTTTTAGAACCTCGCTTTTGAGCTAAAAACATCATTGGTCAGATCGACTGACCCACAAGTTGGAGGTCTGATTCCTGCTCCCACAGATGAATGCTGTCATTGTGTCCTTGAGCAAGACATTTGACCCCCCCTCGCCCCCAGTGTCTGCTTTATTCACTGCATCTTGCTTGTGCCTCTGACTTTACAATCTTCCAGTCAGATGTGATCAATTCTTTTATAAGACAGAGTGTAAAGAATATTTTTACGGCTTATTTTAGCAACATCATCCTCCAGAGAATATGAGGACAAAAGTCAAGTCTGTACCAAACAGAATCAATACTATACTATTAGTACTATATACAGTAAGCACTGAACCGCAACAAAAACTTTAAAGGTCCCATGACATGGTACTTCTTGATGATTTTATATGGTGCCTTAATGGTTCCCTAATACTGTAAATGAATCCTTCTTCAAAATCAACATTCAGTGCATGAGAAAGACACATGTACACAGTCAGAGTCAGAATCTCTCTGTCTGAACAACTCTGGGCCTTGTTGCTTGAATGCAAATGAGAAGGACACAGATAGGGTTAGAGGAGCGGGTGGGGGGGCAAATACGCCCGCTGGAGTGCTGCTCTGTGCGCTGTCTCCCACTTCCGCGTTTTAAGCGCGAAGGGAGAAAGGAGAGGAATTTCAATGAAAAAAACACATTTTCACAGAAAATAAAATTAAACCACTGCTGTTTCAGAGGTCCAGAGGGTCGGGTAAAGGACTTCCGAGCCTAGAAACACTCGCACGTGCCTCCAGGCAAATAAAAATACGCATTTCGCATTGCCTAGCGCATTCGCAGTCCAAACTCTCTGGGCGTGATTTACAGAGACAGGAGGTGGAGATCCAGACGGTGGAGGAACTGCATTTGCATTTCTTTTTTCGATGTTACGTAACAAAGTTGCCTTGTTCAGAATCGCCCGTTTGAGCTGTGTTTTTTTCAAACGCAGCAAAGGATCGCAAATGCTCAGTTTACACATTTCGCAACTTTTAGCCATTGGGGAAGGGGTGGGCTAAACAGGGTAGGGAAGCTCACATTAACGTTCAAAAACCTCAGAAAGTGAAAATTTCATGCCATGGGACCTTTAAGAATAATGTGCAACCCATAGCACTGTTTTAGTAATTATAAAAATGTCCCTGATTCAGCAGGTTCAAATATCTCAAGTCTGTCACCATGTGTTATCAGCTTACTCTGGGTACAAGTAAAAATAATGTACACAGATCATTACATTTTTTTGTTTTTATTTTATTAAATATGAGGTAGAACTATGTCCATGTGTTGTAAACTTTATTAAGTAAACTTTTGCAGTTTCTCTCGAGCTTGTAAACCCATACAAGAAAAGGGCTTAATTAGGTATGAGAATCTTAAAGGACCCATATGATGCTATTTTTTGATTCTCACAGGTTTAAGACACAAACCCTGCATATTTAAGATGAGTTATTCTCTCAAATTGAAAACACTCCACCACCTTGTGATGTCATGTAGGAAGTGTTCCACTGCTATTTTAAACTCCATAGACCTTCACTAGAGTTATTTTGAGCTTTTCAGCCTGGAATTGTCTATCTTCACTAATCAAAAGGTAAAAAGTAAAAACTGTTCTCTTGAAAAAACAGCTTCATGACATCACAAGGTGGATAAGCTTGGGAGATGCAGACTGACTAATAACGCAGGAAACATGGGTGAATGAAACAAAACACAACTCCAGGTATGTTTTTGCTGAGGTAACAGCATTCTAACATGGTTTAAATCTCATCCAAGTCCATGTTATGTAAAATAAGACCTTTAAATAACCTTTAGCAGTTTCTCTCTAGATTGTAAGCCCATACAAGAAAAAGGTTTTAGTCAAGGAAGAGCAACTTAAGTAAAAGCAATGTCAGACATCTGCATTCCTTCAAAGGTGATGATACACTGGTGAAAGAATAACTGAAATTCTCTTTTATCTGCAGAACACAATCATCACATATGCCATTTGGAGATACACAATGTAAATTATTCATCAGGAGTAATCGAGTCAGGAGAAATAAAATCATGACAGTTTCTCTTGATCTGATTGACTGTGACTTGGCTTTTATATCAGTAATAATACTAAATGTCTAACTGCATTATCAGTCAGACTTTCTATTTCCCTGAATCGTACAAATCGTAAATAGTAAATCTTTCCATGAACTTTTGCCTTACTTAACTTAAATAAACTGTATAGAAACTACACACCTCTTTAACTAGATGATAGAAAGTTTGTTGTGCTATACTGTGAAAACAAATGAATCATTTATTAACCTATATCATACACCAGCACTTCCATATATATAAATTATGCATTGGAACCATTCTACCATATATCTTCATTTCCTGGTTTCTGGTTTCTTGTATAAGCTTTAGCCAATGGCCAAACATTATTTATATCCCTAGCCACTCTTTGTGCCATTTTCTTGACACACTCATGAGAAAATATAGTAAAAGATTTCCACCTCAAATGGATTATCCAAGCTGGTGCATTGCTACACTGCAGACGTTTCCGCTATTTTCTGTGACATTACGCTTCCCATGTGTGAGACTGTGCACTGTGGTTTTGCTTGCTATTGTCAATTTGCACTGGTAATTTGTCTTAATCTGATCCAGTGCAACAGGTAGGCATTCCTGCTTACAGTGAATGCCGAGTGGATGATTGTACTTTGACTATTTCCTACTTCCACTGCAGTTTGTGCCATTTCTATGTGTGTGTGTCACTGTGGAGACATGAATGGGAAGCCACAGGGAGCGGTTCTATAAAACAAGGTCTCTACAGGAGGGTGTGCAATGTCAGTGTATTTAACGTCATACAGCGAGCTTTGTAAATGATGATCGCTCTCACAGCTATTGAAAACACAGCTGGTCCTTTCTGTGTAATGTACAGTACAGACCAAGGCTTGGTTTCAGAAAAAAAAATGTGCTTTAGTCAAAATATTTCATTGTGTGCTGGCATTATTTAACTCCATAATCCAAAACCAACTGAATCTGTCAGATGTCATCTACATAATCACACATGGGACTATGTGAAGGTTGCTGTATGATTGCATGTCCTCGTTCAGGGGCTTCAGTTACCATCATCAAACTAACACTTCCCTTTGCTAATTCTCCATTGCTACTCCTGACTAACAGTATGGTTTACAGTGGATCTAACTTGTGTTTTCAGTCACCTTGTCAATTCAATTTCATGTTTTAGGAACAGCACTTTCTGATGACAGCAATAGGTATGAATCGTTTAAAAAATCCTTTCAACAGCCATTTAGCAATGCGGCCGCCATGCTAACATATTCCTGTGTTCACAGTTTGAATGCAGTGTGTTGATGGTTCACACTTACATTGTGCAGAATACGATTTCTGGTATGCATTCCACTAATGAAACTATTGCACATATGTAACCCAGCCGTTTTTTGGCTATTTCTCCCTGCCTTATGTTTCCCTTCACTCCACTGCTCATAGTGTGTGTGTGTAATCTCACGAGATTTGGCGCGGGATTTCGGCTCAGTCTCAATAAAAGCCATTGTTTGGTAGAGCGTGGGTGGGACTGGGAGAGGTTTGGAGCTGCTGCAGATTGTAGATGCCCTACCACTGTGGATTCAACATTCTATTAACTCTTTTTGTGGAAATGAAAACCACCGGGAACTGGCCAGGTTTCCTGATGGCGAGCTACCCATAGGCCTTGGGCCTGAGGAAAAGGATCCAGAACGAACAACCACTGCTCCCTTCTGTGCGGTAGGAGGCGCTGTAGCCTGCCCCCCCCCCACACACAAAACTGAAAACTGTTTCCCAAAGACTCATTCAGTCTTTTGAACTATTGGCTTTCACTCTCCATACGGACTACTGCCCTCTGGGGTAAACACAATGAACTGTGTTGGTTTATCTGGATTACTCGAACACTGGATTTTTGAAATATCTCAATCATTGAACTTTTCTCATCCGTTATTAACACAATTAACTGGTCCATGAACAAGTGCACTTCTGTAAATATTGTAAATATTGTAAATACTTCTATACAAATCACTTTTGCCCCATATTTCTGGTTTGTGTGTTTTTAAATACAACCCTAATCCTCCCTGAGCCAAACTTGGAACTTCTGTAAACTAGTCCAATAATATTGTTACTCCATTTCACTATAGCATCTGCATCACATATGCTACACATATCATCAGATTTGTGAAGTCGCAATGTATTGTTTTGTATCCTGCTTTTGCATATACGTATATGGAAAATTGCCAAGCAGGATGATGGGTGACATAGGCTTGTGGAGTGAGCACTGGACAGAGTTGCACTGCATACCCTAAGTAGGGTTTGAATAGTGCCCGGGGGAGATCACTAGATTACTCAAACATGCATGAATGAAATCTAAAACCTCTTCAGGCGTGTTTTGGATGAGAGAACAACATTACAACATGGTAGAGAGCTCCAAAAGTAGATTTTTCATGAACGCCCCTGTTAAGTCATCATTGCTATTAGTAGTGGCTGGATGTAGTCATCATGGGTAGGCTAATAAGTTTTAGATTGAGGAAATAGTTCAAGATAGCATTTGGTTTTATTTTATAATATAAAATTGTAAAAGGCCTCATTAAAATATATTAGGATCTATAAAAAGTATTGCCTAAATTGTAAAAAATAAGTCTCTAAACCTCACCATAACATTTCAGAGACATTTTGTCTTTTATAGCAGGATAATTCTTTTTAGCATCTCTAGATTTTTTTTTATTGTTTTACTTTTTATTAGCTTCAACTTTTTACTTTTGTTTATTTTTCTCAGCATTTGAACAACAGGTTATTTTTGTTTTCCCAGTGCTTTCCCCTTAATTACTTGATACATTAGGACTTTATGCCTTTATTGTAAAGGTAATAAATAACAAAATAAACAAATGAACAGAAGAATTGTTCTACAGCAGGCAATATGGGATTTGCTCATAATCTTTTAGGAAAATAGGAATTAAACATATGTTTTTTAGTGATGGACTATTACCAGTGGTGGATGAAGTACTCTATTTTGTTACTTAAAGGAAAAGTAACGTTATTTTACAATCTGAGCCTTCTTTCGGTAATAAAACAAGTCGTTTGACTCACCCATATCACGTTCGTGTCATTTGGAGCTGTTTGAAGAAAGTTATGTTGTAGCGTATCCGTTAGCATCCGTTAGCATTTGTATTCGGGGCATTACTTTGCGGTGTCCAAATAACACAAACTTTAGCACTTTTCAAATCATAGAAGCCCGATGTCTTAATGTAAGAATTTGTTTGAAGCAAAAGTGGCCTGTAATCCGAGATTTATCCATAGTTTTCAGCTTTGCGTTTCATGTTTGGGTCCCGGGAGCTGAGAGCACAGTCCGCGCATGCGCACTGGCGTCCTCATCTACTCGAAACTATGGCTAAATCTCGGATTACAGGCCACTTTTGCTTCAAACGAAATACTTCATTAAGACATCGGGCTTCTATGATTTGAAAAGTGCTAAAGTTTGTGTTATTTGGACACCGCAAAGTAATGCCCCGAGCAAATGATACAGCACCATGTTAACAGATAGGGGATCATTACTAGAACAGAACGGCTCAACATAAGTTCTGCGATACTGCTCCAATTGACAGAAAAATGCTATGGGTGAGTAAAACTACTTGTTTTATTGCCGAAAGAAGGCTCAGATTGTAAAAAAACGTTAATTTCCCTTTAAGGAAAAGTACAAAAGGTGAAAATAGTTTGAGACAATACAAAGGTAAAAAGTTACTCAAGTAAAAGAGAAGTATCACATGAAAAAAATCTACTTAAGTAAAAGTATTGAAGTACCTGTTTAAAAACCTGTATATGAGCACTGGACAGAGTTGTACTGCATACCGTAACGAGGGTTTGCATAGTGCACTATTTAAAATAACATACTGTACATGAACATTAACACAGACAGTGGCTCCCTCTTTTCCCTCTTTTTTTTGTTTTAGATTTTTAGAACAATTAAAGCATGAAATGTAATGATTTTGAAAAAGAATTTAGCAGATTTTACGTGATTCAGTTGAATTTTCTTACCGCTTTTGTACCTTCTACCACTGACTTTTACATACAGTTCATAAATACATTATTTCACTGTAAGCCACAAAACAGAATAGATCAAAAATGACTTCATAAAAGAAATGGGGTTATGTTTTAAAAATGATCATCCTGAATGTTTAAAAATGCTCGCCTGACCACCCAGTCCCTCCTAGATTCAGTTCAAATGGAATCAGCAGAAATCAATACTGTTTCTCATCTTTGGGGGCAGAATACGATTGCACAAGTCCTTTATAAAATATTGTTAAATTGTTGGTTTTGGCTGGCCAGGCAAAAACAATGCAGGATTGCACAAACCTGTTTAAATTCTTTTGAATACAACAAAGAGAAAACTAATGAGTACAAACCATTGTAACGTGGTTATAAGGTCACATAAATATTTTTTTGTGTGTATTTGCTCCTGTAATTTACAAGTTTGTCTGTTAAAATTATAAAGCCGTGTGCACATACAAAGCATCAAATCACACCTCCCGCGGCCACCGTGCTGCTGAAATATTCACTTGAAGCTACTTGAAGCTACGCTCTGTTTGCATGGATCACATGAGAGGTGAAGGCTGGCCGCTAAGAGCTGAAGAGACTAAATTGCTCTATTGTGGATATAAATTAATGTTTTCTTCCATAGTGTCTCTAAACAGCAATTTGTGCATGTTTTGTTCTTTTGGCCTTTATTTTTGCCTGTAAATATTTTCTAATTAGCATGGGTTGCGTATAAACATGATAAATAAGCTTCAAATTACAGTTTCATCTCCCTTTATAAGACTTTTGCTTGTTTTGTTTTTTTTATATGACATGTAGGAGCTGAGTTAGTGCAGAATCATCTGTTTAAAGTTAGACTGCGTGGTTTATATAGATCCTGTCATGACTTGTGCTCCCCTACGTCCTTTCCCTGTGTGTGTGCGTGTGTGTGTGTGTGTGTGTGTGGGCGGAGTCTATTGGGACCTGCGATTCCTTTTACCAGGTGGCAGTAACGTGCACATGCAGGGGGGTTGCTCAGGTTGCCCGGACAATTGCCCCTAGGCCCTCCTGGACTGACGTTGCCCTTCCGAGTGGAGAAAAAAAAAATTAAAAAAAAAAATAGCGGGAAAAGTCCCTCAGTCATCCAGGTAGAATCCATGATCAAAGGAGAAGTTCAATTTGTCAACTGGACAAAGTTTGTTTGGTTGAAAATGTTTCGCCGCTCATCCGAGAGGCTTCTTCAGTTCTGGTTCTAGTGCTGGTTAGACCCTGTTTATATCTAGCTGCAGGGAGGAGCTCACTACACTGAAATCGTTCTGAAACTATCTCAACTAATCTGTATCTTTTGTTTCTCTGGCGTCTCGTTTAGCATCTCTATTCAGCTCTAGGAGGAGCTCACTGCACTGAAATAGCTCTGAAACTATCTCAACTCATTTGTTCCTTTTTGTTATTCGAATTTCTCTGGCGTATAGTTTAGCATCTCTATTCAGACTAACGACCGTCTCCACCCCTCTATCCCTGACTTGTCTGCCCTAATGTTTTTTTCGTCTGTTCTGACTTGGTTTAAGAATCAAATTATAAATGGGAGACAAGTTATGTCTAACTCCCCCATTTCTGTTTGTCGACGGATTCTCTTTTTTGACAAAAATTGCCGAGAAGGAGTTTACTACAGGATTCCAAGTTAGAAGAGAGAACCAAACTTTCACCTGACCAAATCTGCCAACTGCTGGAAATTTGTCTGAATACCACCTATTTCCAGTTCAGAGGGAACTTCTACAGGCAGATCCATGGCTGTGCGATGGGCTCACCGGTCTCCCCTATCATGGCGAACTTGTACATGGAACAATTTGAACAGAGCAGCTTTGGCCTCATATCCAGGCACTCCACCCACACACTGGTTTCGGTATGTTGATGATAATTTTTCAAAAATCAAAATTCAAGATTTGGAACCTTTTACTGCACATATCAATTCTGTAGATCCGAACATCAAATTCACCCGAGAAGATGCCAATGATAACACATTGGCGTTCTTAGATTGTGCAGTAACGATAGGAGGAGACCGGGGACTCCAAGTAGAAGTCTTCAGGAAGCCCACACACACAGACCAATACCTGCTTTTTGATTCACACCACCCACTGCAGCACAAACTGGGAGTTATTCGGACATTACAACACAGGGCCCAAGTGGTTCCCACAAGCACAGAGGGTAAGGAGAAAGAAGAGCAACATGTGCAGGAAGCCCTCTCTGTTTGTGGATATCCTAAATGGGCTGTCAACAAAACCAAGAGAGACAAGGGCAAGAAACAAAACAACAGAGAACCCAAACCCAGGAGGAAAGGGGTAGCGATTCCGTACCTGACCGGCGTTTCGGAAAAACTACAGAGGATTTTCAGACAATATGAAATCCCAGTTTATTTCAAACCCACAAACACTTTAAGACAAAACCTCGTCCACCCAAAGGACAAAACACCGAGCCAAAAACAAAGCAATGTGGTCTACTCCATTCAGTGTAGTAAAGACTGCAGTGAGCGCTATATTGGAGAAACCAAGCAGCCACTTCACAAGAGGATGTACCAACACAGACGGGGTCCGAGTGGACCGTTATCTGCCGTACATCTTCACCTAGAAGCCACGGGCCATTCTTTTGAGGACAGTGAGGTTCAGATCTTAGCCAGGGAAAAGAACTGGTTTGAGAGGGGGGTTAAAGAGGCAATTAGGGTCTAACCAGCACTAGAACCAGAACTGAAGAAGTCTCTCGGATGAGCGGCGAAACGTTTTCAACCAAACAAACTTTGTCCAGTTGACAAATTGAACTTCTCCTTTTATCAAAAAAAATAAATAAAATAAATCGTCCAATGGATACAGAATTTCATGTAGGCCTAGGCCTAGATTTGAAAATGAAAACAAAAAAACGCTGTGATGGCGCAGGCCCGAACGAACTGACGAAGCAGCTTGGATAAGCTGCGAAACATCTTCGACCAAGTAAACTTTGTCCAGTTGACAATCTGAATTTCTCCCTTTACCATAAACTAATTCCCATAACCACCCCAGCACACTTAGAAGCGCCAGTTTTGCCCACTCAAATCGTGCTAAACCCAGTCATTTACTTCCCCTTGCGCGGCCGCTTTCTCCCTCCTCCCGTGGCGCGAACTGGCAACCCAGACACATCTACACTGGGAGTTTAAATCCTCCAGTTTCTTTGAGCCACGAATAATTTGCATGGGTAATTATTATTCGTATTCTCTGTGCATTTGAAATGTTGTATGTGACTTATTGATTTTGTATTAATGCTATTGTCCGTGCACAACCTTTGGTACATAAAATATTAGCCATTTAATAGTGGAAATGGTGTAAATAATGTTTCCAGTGGATGTGGGAGGTTACAGTGACGGTAACATGGCGGAGAGAAAGAGAGCGAGTGAAAGACTGAAAGACTTAAAGTCTTAAAGGGGAATTCTGCAGAAACTTTTTTTTAAATCACTGCAACACTGTAAATATTTTTTTCACGCACATTTGACACCTTTTTTTGCACTGTGGGAGAGCACAATAAACCACCTAGAAACGCTTATCCCGACTAAGCCTGAGTTCTTGAAGAATCCCACCACAATCGCCAATCAGAGAAACTGCCCCTCAAAATTCCTGTGCATGTCCCTGCCTGGTGGCAAGATCAAGATCCCTTGTTATTTAAGGCCTGCTCACCAGCAAGACTCTGCCAGATTGTTTTCGTTTGACACACGGTGAACCTCTTGGCTCCTCTGAGTTTTTGTTATCTACGTTACCTATGAATTATTTTCTACTTACCAGCTTTTTCTGCTCTCCAGAGGTCCCCGCCTGCTCCAGCCACATTCCAGCCTGCATCCCACCTCTGTAAAATAAATTCACCTTTTCCTTTTTACAGTTTGGTCTGTGTCAATTTTTTGGGTCCCTCTGTTGCTGTACCCCAGCAGATCCAATTAGGCCTGTAGAATTTATACTACGTGTAGACTTGTTGGACGCCACTTCACCATTCGCACTGGTCGCTCTATGCATCCATCTGTACTTCCATAAATGCCCTCTCATTGTTCACACCTGTTGTTCGCGCGTCAGTGCCCATTCGCATCATTCGCACTGCTCGATTCTCCCAAAACGCTTCGCGGTGCCCGTGTAACACGCGTCAGAGTGCTTTATTCGCTCATCTGCACAGGGTTTAAATGGGAATCGCTCGTGCAATTCATGCATGACACGTCTAGTGTAAACATACCTTTAGAAAGATGCACAGACGCTTGTGTAACTGAAATTTAATAAGTACACATACTAAAAATATACTTTTTCTCAACAGTTGCATCATCCTCTAGCAAAGTTAGGGCACACATAAGAAAAGCATGGGGCCACTGAACTTAAAAAAAAGTTTTTTCCCTTCCTCTCAACTGTTTCTATTTCACATTTGCCTGTCCTCTGCTCATCATCTGTGCCAACTGTCAGTCTGCTCTCCCTCCTTATTCCCTCTGGGCTCCTCCCTGGACTCTATACATGCAGTTCTGTCCATTCAGTGTTTTTCCTCAGTCCCCAAAGCACTCAGGTGTGTGTGCAGATCATGTCCAGAGTGTGGCTATCTCGACTTCTGGAGTATTTTTTTTTAGTAATCTGAACTGAAAATTGAAGAAGTTATGTCCAAACAGAAAGCCAATATAGATGATCTGGTACATAATTTATTTATTTATTTATTCATTTTTTACTATTTAAAGGTTCTGTGTTGTGCAAAATTGCTTTAAGCATGAAGCTATGTTAGAATGTTGTTACCTCATCAAAAACATACCAGGAGTAGTGTTTTGTTTCATTCACATGAGTAATCCTGCTTCATTAGCCTGTATACATCTGTAAAGCTCACAATGCTCTGTTCTTGTGATGTCATGAAGTGGTAGTTTTTAAATACTTCTTATATTACCACATGACATAACAAAACAAGGTGGAAGTGTTTTCAGTTTGAGAGAAAAATTCTGCCTAAATTGCCTCATTTGTGTTTTAAACATGTGTGAATGTAACGAAACACACCTCCAGGTATGTTTGTGACAAGAAAACAGCATTATAAAATGGATCATAAAAAAACATAATATGGGCCCTTTTAAACGTCTTGCGTCTTAATTTTTAATTCTTAAAGGTCCCATGGCATGAAATTTTCACTTTCTGAGGTTTTTGAACGTTAATGTGAGCTCCCCTACCCTGTTTAGCGCACCCCCCCCCCCCCCCCCCCCCCATGGTTAAAAGTTGCGAAATGTCTAAACTGAGCATTTGCGATCCTTTTCTGCGTTACAAAAAATCGGAGCTCAAACGGGTGATTTTGAACAAGGCACCTTATTGACGTCAGATCGAAAAAAGAAATGCAAATGCAGTTCCACCCCCGTCTGTCTGTGCTCAGCGTCTCTGTAAATCACGCCCAGAGAGTTTGGACTGCGAATGCGCTAGGCAATGCGAAATGCATTTTTTTATTTGCCTGGAGGCACGTCCGAGTGTTTCTAGGCTCGGAAGTCCTTTATCTGAGCCTCTGGACCTTTGAACAGCAGTGGATTAATTTTATTTTCTGTGGAAATGTGTTTATTTTTCAATGGAACGCTTTAAATCTCTCCCCCTGTGCAAAAACACGGAAATTGATCAGCTGAGGGCTCAGAGCCGAGAGTGGAGAGTTTGGCCACGCCCCCACCCTCTACTATAGGCCAGCTCTTTTCTCCTCATTTGCATTCAAGCAACAACGCCCAGAATAAAGTGTTTGAGAGAGATGTTTATGACTCTTTCTCATCTTATCTGTTTCTCATGCACTGAGTGTTGATTTTGAAGAAGGATTCATTTACAGTATTAGGGAACCATTAAGGAGCCATATAAAAGCATCAAGAAGTACCATGTCATGGGATCTTTAAGTCTTAATTCTGTCAACTTGACAAAAGAGTTAAAGGACCTGTTTGAATACTTATGGGTAAAAACGACAAAACATTTTATCGGAAGCGCCTTTTCTTTTAGACGATAACGGCGTTTTGGGGGCTTAAAAATACAAAAACCTGAAACCGCCCTCCAAAGTGGAAATCTTGAATACGCTCCGTCATAGCGTTTTACACTGCCCGAGACGCAAAACTCTGGTCAAATCTGCTGATGTCGCGTATGCGTTTACGTCACCATTTCTGGATATTTATATTTATTAAGTAAATTAAGTTAAAATGAAAGTAAAAAGTCAAGTAAATTAAATTAAGTAAATAAATTAAAGAAGATTCTACGCATGCCCGCGGACATAGTGATAATGTATCACAGCACCACCTAGCTGCCTGACATGCATATCCAATTGAATTCCACACACTTTTGCGTCACCGTATGCACGCAGATTTCCTCCCGAAAATGCTCGTCTAAACGCAGAATAAAAAGTGAAGACGCGTCGCCACTTGTGCGTCTTCTGTTCAGACCGTCATCATATAAACCTAGGCTAAAAGTGAATAGGTTTTTCATTCAAGTCGCTTCTTTCGTTCTGAAAGGGTAATGCAAATCCTATTTTGCATAACTGTTCCTGCTCCTAATGTGTGATCTACCTCGATGTAGTCTGTTTTAATCCACAACTGCAATCTGTTCTCAAGTTACAAAGTTTTCCCCATTATCTCTGGTTTCTGTCCTATTAGTTATCAGTATAGTTAGAGACAAAACTTCTGCTGGACCAGTGGACTTCTTTTCTCCTACCTCCCACTCATACGTCCGCCTTCATGCGGCTCTGTTTTATCTGACTATATTGGTAACACTGTCCCAATCCTCACACAAGCCTCCTCACTCTGCTCTAACAAGTCTGACCTGTCCACCTACACTTCTGTCATTAAATTCTAATCACCGCTCATTCTTCTTTCACATTTTCATTTTTCCATAACTCATCTCATTATCTTTTTAAAGGTTGCAGCCTCTACTTAAAGCCTGGCATTCGGTGTCTGGCAGGGGATTTAGATACGGAATAGTTTATAGATCATGAACTCGTAAGGAGGTAACTGCATTATGTTGCTGTTAGGGATATGTTAAAGATACTATATTATGCAAAATGGACTCTTGTGAGCTTTAAACCACATTAGACTGCTGAATCCATTCACACATGAGTGAATAACCCTTTATTATTAGTCTGTCTACATCTCATCTGATAGTTTTCAAGTTATCAGCTACCCTTTAGTTCAGCAGAGATAATCCAGGGATGAAATTGAATGATTCTAGTGAAGGTGTATGGAGTTTAAAAACACAGTGGAGCACTTCCTTCCTGTATTACCAACACAGTGTTTTCTGTTTGAGAGAAGAACTACACAGAGATACAAAGGGTGTGTGTTAAACATTATGTGACTGAAACAAAACACAACTCCAGGTACTGTATGTTTGTAATGAGGAAACAACATTTTTAAATAGATCAGAAAATTGTGTAATACGGGCCCTTTAAATATGGCATCAATGAAAAAGTGGAACGTTCTCTAAATAAGTGGCGCAGGACATAAATGCTGTAAAGGGCCCGATGATCACCGTACTCCAGACATGGTTTCATACACAGATTTTGATCGAAAAATATATACACGTTTACTGTACTTTTGCTACAGGTATATGTGATGTTTTAGTCATTGTGTTTGTCTTGTACTTCTGCTAGGGATATACGAGGGTGGGCTGAAAAGTTCATAGCCTGACCCAGAAGGACTTATGCCACACTGATGAAACTAGGTTTATTTTTCAACGTAGTCTCCCCTAAGGTCCACACACTTCTTCCAGCGGTGTTGCAGTGCTTTGATGCCGTTGCTGTAGAAACTTTCATCCTGATCCCCAAAATCTGAAAATAAACTATGCCGTTAGTGTCACAAAGGATTGAATTTAATGCATGTCAAGTTTCATCAGTGTGGCATAAGTCCTTCTGGGTCAGGCTATGAACTTTTCAGCCCACCCTCGTATGTGATGTTTTAGTCATGGTGTTCATTGTCTTGTTTATCAGGTGTTTAATGTTCACTGTGGGCCTTGGGAACGCTGCAATTTCAAATCCTGTGTGTGCAACCTGTACATATGGTTTTTGACAATAAAGCTGACTGTGAACTTTGAAAAATACATATCTTGCATATCATTTTCTTGAATACAGACAATGCCCTGATAGTCCTGAGAAAGATATGCTCTCAGCTACTCTGGCACCAGACCTTGCTCACTGGATCGTCTTGGAGACAAACCAGATTTTTTCCTCCAATCAGAAAAACTGATTTTCTCCTCCAATCAGAAAGCTTTCACACCTGCTCCTATTCATCCTGGAACATGTCTCACACTCACACTGGTCTGAGGCGGCTGATCTACTGAATCTATGCCCCTCACGTAACACTGGTGCACACTGTAGCCTCCTTGTGCCTCTTCTCTCCTGGTTTTACCCGTGGGAGAGTTTGCAGTGAACTGAGGATGATTGAGATGGATGTCCTGGTGCTTAAGTGAAGGACAGGCATGAGATAGAGCCAGTTGGGGTTCTCATGATAGTCAGTGCAGAGTCAGGGCCCAGCTGGCAGTTTGATGTCAAATGGACTGCTGATTGATGCTGTTCGGCAAAAAGGGGTTGGGCACAGGAGGGCTGTTCGGTTCTTCACGAGATATACAGTAATTATGGTTAGGATTCATGAGGGTGAGCTCTTGTAAAAGCCATCTACAGGAAGTTAAGTTAATTTGAATTATTGCTATGGTGAGATTAATGTTCTACAGTACAATTAGTCCACACAAGGTGCCTTAAAGCTGACTAATATCTATAATCTGATAACTGTGAAACTCTGAAAAGTCTCCTTTTCTTCCTTTTTTTTTTTTTTCATCCGCTTTCTCTGATTTTCAGGTCGTGGGGGCAACGGTCCAGGTCCGCTGCTCAGATCACAGTGCACCGGCCCCCATGGACATCCCCCCCACGGCTCCACGTCACTTGATGCAACCGGCCTTGATGTACTTCTGTCACGGGGCTCTTCCAGTGTGCACGGACACTGGGGGCGAGGTGGGGTTAAGTGTCTTCCCCAAGGACACAATGGCACCACTGTGGGAGCTTGGTAGCTGGGATCGCACCGCCAACCCAATCAGTGGATCCGACTGCTCAACCAACTCTGAAAAGTCTATTGCATCAAAATATCAAGCTTAGACAAGGAACTTCTCAAAAATCACTGATAGCACTTGCCATCTTGAGTGATATCGATATGTCAAATTTTGGGGTCAGGCCGATGGAGTAATCACTGAGTTTTGTCATATTGTTACTATATTTACAATTTACTTCAAACTAAGGAGGCCATCTTCAATGATGTGTGTTATTGTTGGGAAAAAAGTGACATTTTTTAACCTTATATGTATGGCCTTTATTCTGATTTTGTTGAATTATCTCAAGTAGGTACATGGAAATGGGAGGGGATAGGGGATTGATGAAAATAGATTTTTTTCTGGGCACTCAGCAAGATTACTCAAACATCAAAACACAACTCAACGTAAGCTGCATGGTTAACTTAAAAGCTGAAAAGTCGATTTGACTTAACATGCCCCATTTAATGTCAGACCAAGCTCAAAAACATATAGTGTTGAAGAATTTTGCACACACCATGAGCACGTTCTCTGACAGCCCAAAGCCTCACCATTCCCCACACTGGCCGATGTGTCAGGCGTGGGTAATTGCAGAGTGGTGCTGAGGCTGAGCACAGCTCTTATTGATGGAGGTACAGCTGCTGCTAATGTGTTGCTGACATACTGTTTCTGTTGTATCCACAAGGTCCTGGGATTACGCTCTTTGTCCTGTATTTATCTTGTTCCTGCTGATTAATCTATTCTCACAGCGCCATCTCAAGTAATCTGTTGTTTATGGACAACTTCTTTACAATATCAGCATAAGGCACCTTGTGTGGACATAATGGATTCTACCTGGACGACTGAGGGACTCTTCACGCATCTTAAAAAATATCAGCATATTTTAGGAAAACCTCAAGTATTAAACTGCAAAATGAAAAACAATTTCTTCTGTTGTTGACATTTGTGAATCCACTGTATCACTTTTTATCATTATTATTGTATTATGATTTTTACACTCATTAAAATACATTGCAATGGCATAAGTTTATTTGGTTGATTCTGCCTGGATGAAATATTCTACACACATGACATAAAATGTTTACATGTTGTTTCAGTAACCCCTTTCAAGATGAGGTCTAAGCACAAGAGAAATCCTTTATTGAGTGTAAAAATACATGTCCTCAAGCTCATATTGTTTATTAAATGGTCTAACATTAGGTTTCAAGAACATTTTGCTATACACAATAGCTGCAGGTGAAGTGCGCAAAGTCATTACAATACCCCAGATTTAACACTGCGTATTTTCTGTCAGCAACATGTAATCCACCTTACAATGAGTCATCAAGAGTGCCCTTGGATAGGTCACTTTACTGCAGAAGGTCGTACAAAAGACCAAAATACAGGGCTGCATGAACAAACAAAATATGGTAGAAGAAGATAATACCTTGTAGTTTTCATCTAAGATTTCTTTTACATCGTCATCCCATATTCATGTAGCAACTTATACAAGTACTGAATCAAACTTCACTAGAGTTGCACGTTGCCTAAAACCAATTTCAACCCATGATAGACTTTTAGTTAGACCGTGGTGTGACATTTAGCCATATTTGATTTGATTTATGTTTGTTGCTGTACAGAACTAGATTAACAAGGCACTTTTAAGAATGGGGACCATTTCACTCCTCACTGGCTTTTATCTATCTGCTGCTCATTGTCCTGCCTTCCGCATAATCACTTTTTGACAAATGCTTAAAAACCCACCACAATGTTGAGTTCGGGTCCTGCTGTATTTTAGTTAATTAAAAACAAGTCTTAAATCATGTGTTGCTGATTCAAAACTATGTAATTATAACTAGTAGAAGAAAAGAAGGTTATTATTTTGTTTTTCATTTCAAACTAAAGTTTGACCACTTCTGCTGTTCCATCAATCAGCCATGAAAGCAAAATTAAGAATGCTAACAAAAAAAGAAAAGCCCCTGTAAAAGGACAAAAACTATACAGCTCTGGAAAAAAAGAAGAGACCACTACATTTTCAGCATCTCTACATGTATTACAGCCATTCCATTCCAACACAATTCCAACACAAACACAAAGCTGAGCTACTTCAGTTCTTGCACCAGGAGTGGAATAAAGTCACCCAAGAACAATGTGAAAGACTTGTGGAGAGCATGCCAAGACGCATGAAAGCTGTGATTAAAAATAAGGCTTATTGCACCAAATATTGATTTCTGAACTCTTCTTAAGTAGTTCATTAGTATTATGTTGTTTTAAAATGAATTTGATCTTGTTTATTTGCATTGTTTGAGGTCTGAAAACATGTATCTTTTTTTTGTTATTTTGACCATTTTCTGCAAACAAATGTTCCAAATGATAATATTTTTTATTTGGAATTTAGGGGAAATGTTGTCAGTATTTATAGACTCAAAAAAAAAAAGCTCCTTTTGCCCAAACACATACCTATAAATAGTGAAATAAGAAAAATAATTTTGCAGTGGTCTTTTTCCAGAGCTGTATATTCAAAGAGATGACACAGTTCTTATTTTCCTGATAGAAGTAACACAAATAAAATGACTAAAATTGGCTGCAGCATATAGGGAGCCTTTGTTGGCGTTTGTAAAAAATGATTGTTTACGTTGCCTGTAGGAATAAAAACACACGGACAATCTGTTCTTTGCTGTTCTTATTTCGCGTTCTACTTGTGACACAAAATTATTTTCTGAGAACTGAAGAATGTTTCTTTGACTTTCTCAAAGTTCATGGTATTTATTTATTTATTTTCTCGCAAACTGCATAGAAAAGTTGTGTTCACTCGGGTTCAGAGAAAATGAGGGCTTATTAGCGACTCTTGTACTACAAACTTTTATTGATCCATGATGTTCATAGACGTTGTATGACATTTCATCCTCCACAGATATAAACCAGTGAAAGCAACCACTTTAATCAGGCGCTCACTTTGTTCCTGTAGCTTTACATTTGTGTTCTGATGTAGGTTGGACGCAGGTGGTAGACGACATCTCTCACATTTGTGCTATCTGTGCTCTTAAGGTGATGTGGCTTTAATGATTGATCAGCAGGTAGCTTCATTATTACACCATAATGGGCTTCTATACAGGGAATGGACTTTGATGTCAGAACAGCAGGTGGGCTCAGTGCTTTCTCAGCAGGGAAGCGTCACATTCCAACTTGCCCAGGTTCACAACAAAAACATTTAGGAAGAAATATAATAAGACATAACATCTCACACATCGATGCGTTTAAAGCAATCATGGTCTCGGGGCTCCAAGCTATACGTTGTTAGTTTGTTCACTTGATTTTTTTTTTTCTTCACTTATGAAATCACAATGACACCACACTTTAGACAGAGTGGTCTATAAAAACAATACATCTAGTTTGATATTAGTGATGATGGATATAATTTATTTTTACTTGGTAGCAAATACAGTGGTACCTCACCTTACGAAATTAATTCGTTCCAGAAGTGGTTTCGTAACGTGAAAAATTTGTAAGTTGAGTAGCTATTTTAATGGAAAAAGCCTGATTCGTTCCAAGGCCCCGATCCAAGGTTTGTTTTTTTTAATAGTGTAACTTTTTTTAATAGTGTAACATTGTGTTCTGCGTGTTTCTCACATTTGTCTCTCGTTTAAACACTCAAACTTTCATAGATTTTCAACAAAATGTATTAACAGTGAAGAGTGGAGGGGAAGCGGGAGGGGGGAGAAAACTGCGCTCTGACACGTGTGATAGCGCAGCATGACCCGGCGCGGAGCTGACAGCAGGTCTAGACCAAGGTCTAAACCTGGACTGGACCAGGACTAAACCTGGACTAAACCAGGACTAAACCTGGACTAAACCAGGACTAAACCAGGACCAGACCAGGTGGATTAAAGCAGCGAGGAGGGGACTGCACGCAGTCTGAGCACATGAACGCATGAACGAGACCCATGCAAGAGCCGCGGGCTCCTCCTGGTTTAGTCCAGACCACTGCGGCTCCTCCTGGTTTAGTCCAGGTTTAGTCCTGGTTTAGTCCAGACCCCCGCGGCTCCTCTAGACCTCCTCTAGACCTGGTCAGGTCTAGAGGAGGTCTAGACCACCGCGGCTCTTGCATGGGTCTCGTTCATGCGTTCATGCGCTCAGACTGCGTGCAGTCCCCTCCTCGCTGCTTTAATCCACCTGGTCTAGTCCTGGTTTAGTCCTGGTTTAGTCCTGGTTTAGTCCTGGTCCAGTCCAGGTTTAGACCTTGGTCTAGACCTGCTGTCAGCTCCGCACCGGGTCATGTGCGCTATCACACACGTGTCAGAGCGCAGTCTTCTCCCCCCTCCTCCTTCCCCCCACACTTCACTATTAATAATTTTGTTGAAAATCTATGAAAGTTTGAGTGTTTAAATGAGAGACAAATGTGAGAAATGTTTAAATCCAGTCTGAGAAAAGCGTATAATGTGTGTGGCTGAGCGCGCATTATTTGAATGTTTGAGATTTCGCGTTTCGTAACTTGAATTTTCTTTCGTATCTAGAGACCAAAATTTACCGTGAAGGCGTTTCGTAACTTGAAATTTTCATTTGTTGGGTCATTCGTAAGGTGAGGTACCACTGTACCAAGTAAAACACATTGAAACTCCTCCACTGATGAATTTGACCTTGAATTCCACGCTTGGAGAAGTTGTGGCACATTTATTTGCACTCCAAGCCTAATATTTAATAAAATGTGTTTGTTTCTTGTTTGCTTCTTGTTTAAGAGTATTCTAGTATTCAGTCAGTCCGGGTGTGTTTCAGCAGTTTGGTGATTATGCCGTTATGTTTTGGTTTTCTTCCTCTACCTGACATTATTTTTTCTACAAATTTCACTAAAGTTTTAAGGGAGAAGACTGACTGTAGTTTGTTTCTTCATTGCTTTGCATATATGCAGTTGTTATTGTGGCGCTTGGAATAGGCTGGAGGTTCAGAATGGTGACTTCATCTCTCAGTCAAATTCAATTGTACCTGGAGAATTTTACACATTTGAATGCAGAGTAGAGGGATCGTGGAGGAATGTAAATTACTTGTGGATAGTGGAACGCACAATGTAAATTCAGTTCACTACAAAATAATCTCATTGCTCAACAGGCATTTATGTTGGTTGTATCTCTTCAAAGTTATGGGGAAGCAAAGTTTTATATTTGTAGTACACCACAGTGCACTTCCTTATACTAGTTCTCAGGCCAGAAACTTCAGTACGAAAAGGATGGCTGTCGAAACGTCTAGATTTCAAAAACAGTGACCACATGACTGACTTTGAAGCCTTTTCTTCCACAAGTGACCTTATGAAAAAAAACAACAACACAAAAATAACAGGGCTTTCATGTTTGTGTAGTCCAG
Source organism: Paratrypauchen microcephalus (assembly GCA_036785185.1). NCBI lineage: Eukaryota > Metazoa > Chordata > Actinopteri > Gobiiformes > Gobiidae > Paratrypauchen > Paratrypauchen microcephalus. Next base: position 17,055,011 of record JAVJIX010000005.1, on the reverse strand, counting down.
CATATGCTTACATGATAACAAAGATACTCTCTGTGTGCCAATCTCCCATTGTTTCAGTTGGGTGCTTCCTCGCTGTGATTGCATGACCAGTGAATGTGCTTTAGATGATGGCTGTGGAAATAAATGCACGCCCATAGAAATACAGCCTTTTGACAAATCCTCCACAACCATAATCCTCTTGCTCCTACCTGCCGGTGAATCACAGAGGCATGAGAATCTGTTTCACTGTCACACTGCGGGCTTTCTCAGATAACACTGCACACTTTGTGCTTGTGTCTTGGGTGTAATTGTGGATTTACTAATAGAGTATAAAGAAAATAAGTCAGCAGGGAAGTCAGATAAGGTGTGTGTCATAAACTGCAGGAAGTGGAGTGGCTCAGTAAATCTGTGATTATCAGATGTGTCAAATGGAATATGTATTGTATTCATGTTCCTCTGGCTACTTTCTTACTTTTTTGATTCACGAGAGAAGGAAGGCAGAGAATCATTCAGAAAGCAGCTGCTCTATACAGTGGTACCTCACCTTACGAAAGACCCAACAAACGGAAATTTCAAGTTATGAAACGGCTTCACGTTAAATTTTGGTCTCTAGATACAAAAGAAAATTCAAGTTAAGAAACGCGAAATCTCAAAAATTAAAATAATGCGCGCTCAGCCACACACATTATACGCTTTTCTCAGACTGGATTTAAACTCTTCTCACATTTCTCTCTCGTTTAAACACTCAAACTTTCATAGATTTTCAACAAAATGTATTAATAGTGAAGCTGGAGGGAAGGAGGAGGGCGGTGTGTGTGCGTGCGGACACGTGTGATAGCGCAGCATGACCCGGCGGGGCTGCGAGCAGAGACCCGTGCTCAATCCGTGCCAGGTCTAAACCAGGTCTAAACCAGGTCTGAACCAGGTCTAAACCAGGATTAGACCACCTTGGCTCTTGCCTGCATTCGTCCATGCGCTCAGACGGCGTGCGGTCCCGAGGGGAGCCCTCGCTGCTCGCCTCGCCTCGAAACGAAACCAGGAAATAGACCCGCACGCGGTGGTTTAGACCTGGTTCAGAGCTGGTTTAGACCTGGCACGGTTTGAGCACGGGTCTCTGCTCGCAGCCCCGCGCCGGGTCCTGCTGCGCTATCACACATGTGTCCGCGCACACACACACCAAAAACTTTTAAGCTTAAATAAATGGAACAATCTGATCCAAAAGTCTAACGCATTGCTGCAAAATGGAACATCACAAACACTAATATGATTTATGGATTAAGATGATACTTTCAAAGCATGCAAAATTCCAGTATAGATAATGTTGGTTATGAGCCTGGTCTATTACACTAGTGATGTGTACAGTTCTGTTCTGTTATGCATAAAGAGGTTAAAATGTATAATTTGCCTGTCTTTAATTTAGTTTAGTTTCAGTTTTGTATGGCGACATCTAGTGGACATTTTCGAGTTTGCAATCAGAGCACATGTTCAGAGCCGAACTTTATTGAACCGGAAGTAATGGCTGTAAGAAGCAGACATGGCCGCATGCAGCACGTTTTGACTGCAGGAGTTTCTTTATTTTGAGGTTGCATCGCCGGTATGTATTTTTTATGTATATTTAACAACTTTAGTCATAATTTTGAAATCCAGCATTGTAAGGTTTGTTTGTAAAGCTAGTATTTTAATGGATTAATTACACTTGAACCACGAGGTTTTCAAAATGGCGTCGGATGTTTTCAATGTGTGGATTTGCAGCCTTGTGTTTGTTTGCTGTGTGTTTTTGTGATTGGCATGTTGTAATTTACATGCGTTTATTTTACAGTTTCACCTTTTTGAGCGTCAATAAACCTGCTTAAAGACAACCATGTCTGCAGAGTCTTTGATGTTAGAGAGGAGTTTTATCGCCATAATTCCCATTACGGCACAGTGAAACGGCGGCATCCACACCGGAGATTCTGTGGTCATCCTCCTGCAGCTACTAGAGTGAATCTACGCTGACCACTACTACGCCTCAAGCAGCACGGCATACAGCAGTGTCCCAGCAATCGTCACCTAGTCAACGCAGCTATGGCCGACAAAGCTCCACCCACCGTGGCGTCGTCGAAGGCTTCATCATCGGGCAGCCCACCATTCAACGCAACATCAATCAACCCGACTGTCAAGGCTCTACGCAGCAAGTCAGCATCCTACAAAACCAGGTCTGAAGTTGGATCCACAGGTTCTGCTGCAGCCAAGGCAAGAGCAAAAGCTGAGGCAGCAAAGGCCCGCCTAAATTTTGCAGAAAAAGAAATCGGCTTGAAACTTGAAAAAGCTAAACTTGAAGCATCTATTGAGCTATTACAGCAGGAAAAAGATTTAGCTTCAGCCTTAGCAGAAGCAGAGGCATTAGAGGCTGCTGCCGCGTCTCAGTTTGTTTCGCAAAGCGACCCGTCTCCTTCTGAAACAGATGAGCGCACTAAACAGTATGTTATGACCCAAGCTACATTTGTGAACAATGAAGAAAGGCACACAGTACAAAACAATGCCAGCTATTCAGTTCCACTTGCTTCTCTTTCAAATCCTAATTATTCTCTGCATATGCCAGCTAGTGCTGTTCCCCGCCCTGTTAAACCTGACAACACCCACTGGTCCCACCAGGTGTCACCACCCACACATAACTTTCCTTCCCAGGAGCCTAGGGAGAATAATGTAAGTGACTTTATCAGGTACTTTGCTCGCAGAGAATTAGTTGCAACAGGGCTTCTCCAGTTTAATGATAAACCTCAAAACTTCAGAGCATGGAAACGCTCTTTCACTAACGCAGTAAGAGGGTTAGACTTGACAGCTTGTGAAGAAATGGACTTAATGTTAAAATGGCTTGGCAAGGAATCCGCTGAGCATGCTGAGCAAATCAGAGCCATCCATATTAACAATCCCACTGCAGGTCTTGAGATGATTTGGGATAGACTTGAACAATGTTATGGCTCAGCTGAAGTGATTGAGGATGCACTTTTCAAAAGAGTAGACTCATTTCCAAAAATCACATCCAAAGACTATGCCAAGCTTAGAAAATTTAGCGACTTGTTGATGGAAATACAATGTGCTAAAGCTGAAGGAGACCTCCCTGGTCTCTCCTTTCTAGACACGCCTAGAGGTGTAAACCCTATCATCCAGAAGCTCCCATTTAATTTGCAGGAGAAATGGATAACATATGGAGCAAACTACAAAAGTAAAAACCATGTCACTTATCCACCATTTAGTGTTTTTGTGAACTTTATCACGCAAGAAGCTAATGCTAGGAATGACCCTAGCTTTCAGTTTACCTCCTATGCTGATGTTCCTCCCAAACTAGACAAACCTCCATGGAGAGCAAACAGACAAAAAGAAATATCAGTGCACAAAACAGACATAGTTCCTGGCTCCAACCCAGAAGTACAAAGTCATGGATACAAAAGAGCAGATGGTGATAAACTCTGCCCACTTCACAAAAAAGCCCATCCTCTAACGAAATGCAGGACCTTTCGCATGAAAACACTTGACGAGAGAAAAACCTTTCTAAAAGAAAACAATATCTGCTTCAAATGCTGTGCCTCATCCAAACACATTGCAAAGGACTGTAAGGTCAACCTCCAGTGTTCTGAGTGTGGCAACGAAAAACATTGTGCTGCACTTCATCCTGGCCCAGCTCCATGGCAGACAGAACCAGAGCCTACAGCCTACCCCCCAGCAGAGCATGGCGGGGAGCAAAACAATGCATCGCCTGATGAGATAACCTCCAAATGCACTCAGGTTTGTGGTCAAAGTGAGGCAAGTAGATCATGCTCTAAAATTTGTCTTGTGAAAGTGTACCCTGAAGGTCATTCAGAAAAGGCAGTACAGCTCTATGCCATTCATGATGAACAAAGTAACAGATCGTTAGTCCGTCCAGAGTTTTTTGAGTTGTTTAATGACTGTGGTCCTTGCTCTCCCTATTCACTAAGAACATGTGCAGGTGTTAAAGAGACTATGGGTAGGAGAGCTAGTGGTTATGTAGTGGAAGCTCTAGATGGTACAGTCCAAATCCCACTCCCTAGCCTCATTGAATGCAAAAACATTCCAAATGACAGAGATGAGATTCCCACTCCTAGTGCAGCCGCACATCACAGTCACCTTAGGTCTGTCGCTCATCTCATCCCAGAATTGGACTCTAATGCTAAAATACTAATGCTCCTTGGACGGGACATAGTAAGAGTTCATAAAGTCCGCAGGCAGATAAGTGGCCCTCACAATGCACCCTACGCGCAAAAATTGGACCTCGGATGGGTCATAATAGGAAATGTGTGTCTAGGTGATGTCCACAAAACATTGTCAGTAAAAACTCTCTTTACCAATGCAACAGAGAAAGGGCGTCCCACAATGTTCGAGCCATGTCCAAATGTGTACAAAGTAAAAGAAAAGCATTGTGACATTCAAGTCCCGTACCATGTCAGCACTCAGTTCAGTGATTGTACCACATGTGAAACTGATCACTTAGGATGTAATGTGTTCAAACAAACCAAACTTGACAACTACATCTCACCCTCCATTCAAGACAAAGCATTTCTTAAAATAATGGAGGAGGGACTTACGAAAAACAAAGATGGTAATTGGACAGCTCCTTTGCCATTCAAAGCACAACGTCGGAAACTACCAAACAACAGGCCACAAGCGCTGAACCGCTTAATGTCACTTGTCCGCAACTTTGAAAGAAAGAACGAAATGAAAGAACATTTCATCAACTTTATGGACAAAATATTCAAAAATAAACATGCAGAAATGGCTCCCCCTTTGGCAGATGGAGAAGAATGCTGGTATCTGCCATTGTTTGGCGTGTACCACCCAAGAAAACCCAAACAGATTAGGGTAGTATTCGACAGCAGTGCCAAGTATGAAGGCACATCCTTAAATGACGTGTTGTTAACAGGGCCAGACCTTAACAACTCACTGCTTGGAGTTCTCATCCGCTTCAGGAAAGACGCAGTTGCATTTACAGCAGACATTGAGCAAATGTTTTATTGTTTCAGCGTCCGAGAGCAAGACAGGAACTACTTGCGCTTCTTGTGGTTTCGTGACAATGACTTTTCCAAAGATATCGCAGAGTACCGGATGACTGTTCACGTCTTCGGGAACAGCCCTTCTCCGGCAGTCGCCATTTATGGCTTGCATCAGTCTGTCTTGCGCTGTGAGTGCGACCCAGATGTTGTGCAGTTTGTCACACGTGACTTCTACGTAGACGATGGGCTCAAATCCATGCCCACTGTCGAAAAGGCTGTGTCTCTTTTACGAAGAACCCGTGACACACTTTCAAAATCAAACTTGAGACTACACAAAATCGCAGCAAACAAAAGGGAGGTCTTGGAAGCTTTCCCAACCCAAGACCATGCAAAAGACCTTAAAGAGTTAGATTTTGAAGCTGATTCCGTCCCCATGCAACGCAGTCTCGGCCTTCTTTGGGACATTAAAAAAGACTGCTTCACCTTTAAGACATCTGACGAGACTAAGCCCTTCACTAGGCGAGGTGTTTTATCAACAATAAATAGCCTTTACGATCCACTAGGCTTCGTAGCACCAGTCACTATACAGGGAAAGTCAATTCTGCGCGAGCTCACAGTTGAGAATGGAGATTGGGATGCTCCATTGCCCCAAGAAATGGAAGAAACCTGGACACTCTGGAAAGACTCACTCAAAGAACTATCAAAGCTCTCAATCCCTAGAGTGTACACAGACATTTCACCTTCTACTGCTTTGAAGAAAGAACTATGTGTTTTCTCTGATGCGTCCACTAAGGCGATAGCAGCAGTAGCCTATCTTAGAGTTACAGACACAGCAGGAAACTGTCAAGTTGGCTTTGTAATGGGTAAAGCAAAGTTAGCTCCACGCCCGGATCAGACCATCCCAAGATTAGAACTTAGTGCCGCTGTGTTAGCAGTAGAGCTTGCTGATCTAATCTCAGGTGAACTAGACATTGCACTAGATAATACCATGTTCTACACAGACAGCAAAGTCATTTTAGGCTATATCTATAATGAGACACGTAGATTTTATGTCTATGTTAGCAACCGTGTAAACAGAATTCGCAGGTCATCTCAGCCCAATCAGTGGCATTACATCACTAGCAGTCAGAACCCCGCAGACCACGCCACTCGTTCTGTCCCTGCTTACCAACTCCCCCTAAGTAACTGGCTCACCGGCCCGGACATTCTGTTTCAAAGTCAGAACTGTTCCACTGATACATTTGACCTTGTCGAGCCTGGCACTGACGCAGATGTCAGACCACAGGTATCCACACTCAAAACTACTACCTATGCCAAACAACTTGGTTCTCAAAGATTCACAAAGTTTTCTTCATGGAAATCACTCACCCGTGCACTCGCTCGCTTACTGCACATAGTTCACAACTTTCATTCATCCTCACTCAAACCCAAACAGTGCAATAGTTGGCACTACTGTGAAACAGGTCTCACCGTAGCTGAGTTTAATCAAGCACAAGATGTTGTGATTCATGCAGTGCAGCAAGATGTGTATGCTGATGAAATAGAGTGCATACAAAAACAAGGGAAACTTCCTAAAGCCAGTCCTTTAAAGAACCTCGACCCCTTCTTGGATAAAAATGGACTCTTGCGAGTAGGTGGTCGCATGGCAAACTCAAATCTGAACCAAAACGAAAAGAACCCTCTTATTGTTCCCGGCCACCATCACATTGCAGCACTTCTCATAAGGCACTACCACGTACAAACTCAGCACCAAGGTCGCCTGTTCACCGAAGGAGCTGTTCGTGCTGCAGGCTGGTGGATTGTCGGAGGCAAAAGGAAGGTTAGTGCAATCATCTTCAACTGCACAACTTGCAAAAGGCTTCGTGCCCCTCTTAGCACCCAGAAAATGTCTGACTTACCACCAGACCGTCTCTCTACAGACCCTCCATTCACAAATGTGGGCATAGATGTTTTCGGCCCATGGTTTGTGTCTTCAAAAAGAACAAGGGGACATGTTATTCAAAATAAAAGATGGGCTGTGATTTTCACATGTTTAAGTATTAGAGCAGTTCACATTGAAGTGATTGAGTCCCTTGACACATCTAGTTTCATTAATGCATTCAGACGGTTTCTAGCTATTAGAGGACCTGTCAAAACCATTCGGTCTGATAGAGGCACAAACTTTGTCAGTGCATGTAAAGAACTCAAAATCCCCTCAAACATGGACAATACGGCTGTACAAACCTACTTGAAAGAACAGGGATGTACATGGACTTTTAACCCACCTCACGCTTCACATTTCGGTGGATCGTGGGAAAGAATGATTGGTCTTGCACGGAAAATATTGGACACCATGTTTTTCCAGCTCAAGAATACAAAGCTCACTCATGACGTTCTGGTCACCTTTATGTCGGAGGTGTCAGCCATTATAAACGCTAGGCCTCTTGTTCCCATTTCCATGGACCCTAGTGACCCTCTCATTCTTACACCAGCAACTCTGCTCACTCAAAAGTTGTGCCCACTTCAAGCGCCAGCAGGCAACTTTTCAGTGTCGGACCTCTATAAGCATCAGTGGCGGCAGGTTCAACATCTGTCAAACATATTCTGGGACAAGTGGAAGAAAGAATACTTGCCCACACTGCAGCTACGCCGCAAGTGGCAATCTGACCAACCAAATGTGACAGCAGGGAGTACTGTAGTGCTCAAGGACAGTCAACTACCCAGAAACCAATGGCCTCTTGGACTCATAACTCAAGTGTTTCCTTCTAAGGATGGTAAAGTTCGTACAGTAGAGGTTAAGGTTACCAAATCAGATGGCACAAAGGTTTTCACTAGACCAATCTCAGAGATCGTTGTATTAGTTCCTTCTTAAGTGTTTTTTGTGGCATTTAATCACGCCAGGCGGGGAGTGTTCTGTTATGCATAAAGAGGTTAAAATGTATAATTTGCCTGTCTTTAATTTAGTTTAGTTTCAGTTTTGTATGGCGACATCTAGTGGACATTTTCGAGTTTGCAATCAGAGCACATGTTCAGAGCCGAACTTTATTGAACCGGAAGTAATGGCTGTAAGAAGCAGACATGGCCGCATGCAGCACGTTTTGACTGCAGGAGTTTCTTTATTTTGAGGTTGCATCGCCGGTATGTATTTTTTATGTATATTTAACAACTTTAGTCATAATTTTGAAATCCAGCATTGTAAGGTTTGTTTGTAAAGCTAGTATTTTAATGGATTAATTACACTTGAACCACGAGGTTTTCAAAATGGCGTCGGATGTTTTCAATGTGTGGATTTGCAGCCTTGTGTTTGTTTGCTGTGTGTTTTTGTGATTGGCATGTTGTAATTTACATGCGTTTATTTTACAGTTTCACCTTTTTGAGCGTCAATAAACCTGCTTAAAGACAACCATGTCTGCAGAGTCTTTGATGTTAGAGAGGAGTTTTATCGCCATAATTCCCATTACGGCACAAACCACCCGCACATTCTGCGTATTATAATAAAGTTTTTGCCTGTTAAAATGAAATAATGAAATTGCTATTGTAACAGAAATCATAAACTACATTTGCCTCTTTTATTTTGCAATATAAATCTTTTTCATACATTGGTAGGAGCTGGTTGTGTAGAGATGTGATGGTTCCGTCCCTCCACACAGCTGCCTGAGTCCTGCTGAGAGGATGAGAGGCTGTGAGAGCACAGGTGCCTGCTTTGTGTGGACATCTAACCCATGTGAGGGGGGGTGGGTCACTGCTCTGATGGCCACAGACCACACACAAACAAGCTTCCATACAAGCACAACAGGAGTCTACCCACTGCGCCATTTCCTGCTGCTTTTCTCTTCGAGCACCGTCTCTTATGGCACAGTGTAGGTGGGACGAGAAAGCACGGAGCAACTTTTCTGAGAATATTTTCACTAGCTTGAATCTTTTCTTTCTTTCTTTATTTAATTTGTTAAAACAAAACAAAACAAAAAATAACAGATGAAACACAATTGCATCTATACAATTATAAATGAAATATGAATGAAAAGGGAACAGAAAGAAGCATAAGCTTATGATATCTGCCCCTTATCAACTCAAAATTATATTACAACAAAATATTATATATTACAACAAACAATACTACTACTACTACTACTACTACTACTACTACTACTACTACTACTAATACTACTACTACTACTACTACTACTACTACTACTACTAATAATAATAATAATAAACAAGGGGCGAATGGAAGTTAATAATACAAAAGGTAAAAAAGATAAAAGATTAATAATATATTTAAAAAAAAACATATTTTAAAAGGTACTTTAATGGTGCACAATGTCACTTTTTGAGGCGGATGGCTCACCATCTGCTTGTCGCAATGAAGATGTTCTTCCTTTGCCTAGATTCTACAGTGCCACTTTTCTGTCTTTATTCACTTATAGGTCTTTTTAAAAGCTTCCATGCAAGAGTAGGGTCTCCTTTCCACAGATTAGAGCTATAACTTGGACCAGTAATGCTTGTCTCCATGGAAATAGTTAAATGCTGTCCTGTAGAACATCTCTACGGAGACATGGAGATACCAGAAGTTTCGTAGTGCATCTTTAAAATGTAAAAACATTATTTGAGATTAAGTTGCATTCTTTAAACTTTGTTTCCAATTTCAAAGAAAAAAATGAAGAAATAGTGGAGCATCAAATGTAGCATAAGCTGTAACAATGGCTGATTCCATATGAATAGTTTGTCAGCGAAATCCACGTGCAATACTTATACTACATTATGTGCAATCTGTGAAATACTCTACTTACACCTTATTTAATCCTACCTACACCTTTGTATTCTATATTTTATTACATTTTTTTATTATATTGTTTAAACTTTTCCCTTGCACTTTTTGCAACACTTTTTTTTGTTTTTTTGTTTTTACCATGTATTATTATTGCATGGGAGTCAGCGGTTCTTCTGATCCTAAGCATTTCATTGCATTGTTGACCTTGTGTTGATCCTGCATATGACAAATAAACAATCTTGAATCTTGAGCTTACAGCATAACTGTCAGTATGTACAAATCTCAGAGGGACTACAACATATACATACAGAAACATTTAACGCGTTTATTAGATTAATTAATTACACTGCTAATTAATGCGTTATAAAAATTAACGCAATTAATTATGAGCGGCAATTCAATGCGCGCGCATTTTAAATATGGCGTGCGGGGCCTTTGAACGGCGAGTTTATTTATAAAAATGTGACGGAGCAGGTTCCCCTAAGCGCGCTGACCCCGGAGAGAGCACATGAAGATGTGCATGCCCGTTTCCTTATCCGCTGCGCTCCGCGCGCTGAACCCTTTTCATTATCAACCATAAACTGTGTTCTGTCGTGACTAAGGGTGCACACTTAGAAGTGCCAGTTTTGCCCATCCAAATCGCGCTAAACCCGATCATTACTCACCCGCGTGCTGCCGCCTACTCCCTCCTCCCGTGGTGCGATCTACCCGGACACATCCGCGCCGGTAGTTTAAATCCTCAGTTTCAGTCCCAGTTTAGAGGATTCCGGGGGTCATGTGAGCCATGAGTAATTTGCACGGGCAATTATTTGTATTCTCTGTTTATTTGAAGCTGTGTATATTGTTTATTGATGTTGCATGAAAGCTACTGTCTGTGCTCACCTTTTGGCACCAGAAATATTCGCCATTTAATAGTGGAATGGTGTAAATGAGCTTTCGAATGAATGTTATGTAATGTGGAAGGGGGAATGGGGGTATATAGGTGCACCCTGCAGGTCTGCCAACATTCTTGTCTTGGTTACAGTGGAGGTAATGTGCACGGAGAGAAAGAGATCGAGTGAGCCAAAGACTGAAAGACTTAAAGACTTAAAGGGGAAGTCTGCAGTCTTTTCACTGTACCACTATAAATCGCACGTGTGACACCTTTTTTGCACTGTGGGAGAGCACAATAAAAAATCCTGTAATTAATTACAAATCCTGTAATTAATTTGATATATTTTTTTTAATCGCCTGACAGCACATATATATATATATGTATATATACAACTTTATATTTTTCAATTACAGTAATCCCTCGTTTATCGCGGGGGTTAGGTTCCAGAAATAACCCGCAATAAGAGAAATCCACGAAGTAGGACAACTTTATATTATATATTATATTTTACAATTATTATACATGTTTTAAGGCTGTAAATGCCTCACCACACACATTATACGCTTTTCTCAGACTGGAATTAACATTTTCTCAAATTTGTCTCTAGTTTAAACACTCAAACTTTCATAAATTTTCAACAAAATTACAAAATTATTAATAGTGAAGCGTGGGGGGAGACATGGCCCTGGAAGCCCCGCCAGACGCGCGAGGAGCTCTGCCACGTTCCGGGACGCGACGCGCACCAAACCTTTGGAGAAGTGCGCGACACGTGCTGCTCTGTCACGGATTTGTCCACGATAAACCCCTCAGCAGCAGTGCTCCTCGTGCGTCTGGCGGGGCTTCCGGGGCTTCCGGGGCTTCCGGGGCCGTGTCTCCCCCCACGCATCACTCTTAATACATTTTGTTGAAAATTTATGAAAGTTTGAGTGTTTAAACTAGAGACAAATATGAGAAAATGCAGCGCGAGGCCGCGCGTACACCGGGGCTGCGAGCACGAGATAGAACTGCGGCGCCCGGACCGCGTGCTCTCAACCCGAGCCCCAAACTGAACACACACAAACGAACGCAAAAGCCGCACGGAGTGATTTAATCCTGGTTCAGACCTGGTCTAGTCCCGGTTTAGTCCAGGTCTAGACCTAGTCCAGTCCTGGTTTAGTCCAGGGCCAGTCCAGGTTTAGACCTGGTTTAGACCTGGTCTAGACCTGGTTTAGTTCTGGTCTAGACCTGGTTTAGTCCACGTTTAGTCCTGGTCTAGTCTCTTAGCCAATCAGGACACAGAACACATTGTTACACTATAAAAAAAAAAGTTACACTATTAAAAAAATGAAAAAAAAAATTGAAAATTGAAAAAAAAAAAATCTGCGAAACAGCGAGGCCGCGAACAGTGAACTGCGATAGAGCGAGGGTTCACTGTATTCTACATGTTTTAAGGCTGTAAATGCCTCACCACACACATTATACGCATCTCTCAGACTGGAATTAACCTTTTCTCACATTTCTCTCTCGTTTAAACACTCAAACTTTCATAGATTTTCAACAAAATGTATTAATAGTGAAGCGTGGGGGGAGACATGGCTCCGGATGCCCCGCCGGACGCGCAAGGAGCGCGGAGACATGAGTCACTGGATCCGCAGAAAGCACCGCGCTCATCCAACGGCACTGCCACGTCCCGGGATGAGACGCGCACCAACCCCTTGGAGAAGTGCGCGACACGTGCACCCCTCATCGTGGTCAAATCCATGACAGAGCAGCACGACCGGCGCAAGGCCGCGCGTACACCGGGGCTGCGAGATCAAACCGCGGCGCCCGGACCGCGTCCTCTCAGCCCGAGCCATAAGCCTGCCGCACGAAACCAGCAAAGTGCGGCAAGTGGTGGTTTAATCCTGGTTTAGACCTGGTCTGGTCCCGGTTTAGTCCAGGTCTAGACCTGGTCCAGTCTTGGTTTAGTCCAGGTCCAGTCCAGATTTAGACCTGGTTTAGAACCTGGTTTAGTTCTGGTCTAGACCTGGTTTAGTCCACGTTTAGTCCTGGTCTAGTCCTGGTCTAGTACTGGTCTAGTCCTGGTCTAGTCCTGGTCTAGTCCCGGTCTAGTCCCGGTCTAGCCCTGGTCTAGTTCCAGTCTGGTCCCGGTACCCCCGCGTCCCCCATCTATCAATCGGCAAAGGTCTACAGTCTCTTAGCCAATCAGGACGCAGAACACAATGTTACACTATTTAAAAAAAATGTTACACTATAAAAAAAAAGAAGAAGAAAAATCCGCGAAACAGCGAGACCACGAACAGTGAACTGCGATAGAGTGAGGGACCACTGTAAAGGTTTTCATTTAGAATGTAATAGTGATTTGGCTTTCTGTATGCATTTGAATGCAGGATAGAAGACAGATTTGGAAGAGCATTTCTATTTTGTATTATTATTATTCATCAGGAAAAGGGAATTAACTATTAACTGAAAACACAGAGTTATAATTGTACTATAAGCCAATTTATGTGTATGTGATCAAGTCTTAACAATAATGCAAGATATATTACAAATCTTGGTCTCAATTAAAAACGCTGATTACTTTCATTAGTGTACAACATTTTAAACTTAATACAGGGGAACTGTTCAACAAAATCTTGTGTGGTAAGAAAATCACCCACAGTGGAACAAACAGTAATCTGCTTGCTGATCAAGAACATGTTTTAATGAATTTCAAATTATGCTATTATAGAAAAAGTACAGAGGGGTCTGTCGCTAAATGCAATACCAAGCCCCCTTTATGCCTTGCAGTTCAGATTCACTGCTTTGATATGTCTTATTTAGTTTTAAATATAAACACGTCAAAGTGCACTCAAGGCAACAACAGCAGCGGAGCCAAATTTGTGTTGAATTAGAGACGCAGCACTTTCTCAGGCATGAAATGGTATCTGTGAGAGATGAGACTGAAGGAACTCTTTAGCAGATGATCAGGGCAAGACCTCTTTATGTCGTGATGAGCCACTAATTATCTAGGCTCTAAATACAAGCTTTGTGAGCAGAGGTGAGCAGAGTCGGTATTAGAATCACTTAGTGATGTAACATAATGTTTTTTATTGTCTGGGGGCTTTACAGCTATAGTCATTAAAAACTAATAGACTAATAGGCAGCATGAAAAGTGATACATGAGCCCTTCCTGCTGTAACCAAAAGACAGAGGAAGTTTAGCTCAAAAGATTGGATTAACAGACAATTAATAATATTCCTCAGTCACTATTGACAATGAAAATGTGGCAGTAATATATCTACATTGACTCAACCACCAACGTAGTCCTTATATTTATATGCAACCCAGAAAAACTTAATTTTGTAAATTCCCCCATTTACAATTATTGTGGGACCTGCATGTAGACTGGGACAAGAGTGTGACTGGTTCTTAGGAAAAATGATACATACATTGGACATGACTGTAGCCTCACTCATGGCCAAGGCAGACCAAGATGCTGTATTGCCCCGGAAAGAGTACACAGACCTGTCACATGCTGCATAAGGCAGAGCTTGATCTGATCCCACAGTGTGAACATGGAGGAACAATAGGAACATGGTGAAAAAACATGATTTTTTCTTCTAATACAGACAGGTCTGTGCGCTGTGGCTGATGTAAAGTTGAGGAGAGGAACTAAGAGAAGCCAAATGTCATGAGAAAGAAGATAGCTTGAAGTCATTTTTTCCTTGACCAAAACATAACAGTATAATGTCAATGTTACAATCAGTTATCTAAGTTAATTAATCAATAATTAAACAATTGTTCTGAAGATTCATAAATTCTTGTCTATATCAGTGACCCATATCTGGAAATAACATCACTATTCACCAAAGCAAATTGCGGTTTATGAAAATCTATTGACCAAGTTAAACAGACAAAATTTAGATATGAAATATGCAGGCTCCTCTAGACTATGGTGTTGTCCAGAAGTCCAATGGTATGGAGGTCTAAAGTCCTCAGGGCATCAGGTCTGAAGAATCAAACAAGCTGAGACGGATGGAGGCCACGTGATCTAAAAAAATAACACCAGGCTCAGGCAGTGTCAGGCTGAAGGAAGGTTGTTTTATTTGTTTGAAGAGGAGCAGAAGACACCTTCCCAGTGTCCAGGAGGTCTGAACAGCACTGGTCACAGAATAAGGCCAATTAAACCAAAAGGCTGTTGACTACAAAAATGCAAATATTTAAATATTAAAAATATGGAAACTTCTCTTCCAGTCAGATCAGCTACAGTAATTTGGATAAAAACAGGCCAAAAGAAGGACACAAATTTGGAAGAGAGAGCTTCTTGAGCGTTGTCTCTCTGGAATGCTCTTTGTCCACCAGAGAAGATAAGGACATGTCCTGTGTCTCCTTGTTTATCTGTCCTCTCTTGTCAAATGTCCAAGTTGAACTGATTCCTTGAATTGAGCGGGGTCTCCTCATTGATAACAGTCTGTATCCTGTGCTAACCTTCCACTTAAGTGTTAGAGGGGGGAGTCTACACCAGTGAGGTGAAATCTTGGTTAAAGTTGAGTGGGGGGGTGAGGAGAATGTTTTGTGAACAGGAGGAGACCGGTGACTCCAAGTAGAAGTCTTCAGGAAGCCCACACACACAGACCAATACTTCCTTTTTGAATCACACCACCCACTGCAGCACAAACTGGGAGTTATTCGGACATTACAACACAGGGCCCAACTGGTTCCCACAAGCACAGAGGGTAAGGAGAAAGAAGAACAACATGTGCAGGAAGCCCTCTCTGTTTGTGGTTATCCTAAATGGGCTGTCAACAAAACCAAAAGAGACAAGGGCAAGAAACAAGACAACAGAGAATCCAAACCCAGGAGGAAAGGGGTAGCAATTCCGTACCTGGCTGGTGTTTCGGAAAAACTACAGAGGATTTTCAGACAATATGAAATTCCAGTTTATTTCAAACCCACAAACACTTTAAAACAAAAACTCGTCCACCCAAAGGACGGACAAAACACCGAGCCACAAACAAAGCAATGTGGTCTACTCCATTCAGTGTAGTGAAGACTGCAGTGAGCGCTACATTGGAGAAACAAAACAGCCACTTCACAAGAGGATGTACCAACACAGGCGGGCGTCCCAGAGTGGACCGTCATCTGCCGTACATCTTCACCTAGAAGCCACGGGCCATTCTTTTGAGGACAGTGAGGTTCAGATCTTAGCCAGGGAAAAGAACTGGTTTGAGAGGGGGGTTAAAGAGGCTATTTTTGTCAAAAAAAGGGAATCCGTCGTTAAACAGAAATGGGGGAGTTAGACATAACTTGTCTCCCATCTATAATTCGATTCTCAAACCAAGTCAAAAACAGACAAAGAAACATTAGGACAGACAATCCAGGGCAGAGGGGTGGAGAGGGTCGTTAATAGGGAGACGAAAATGGACGCCAGAGAAATTTTAAATACAAAGAGACAGATTAGTTGATAGTTTCAGAGCTTTTTTCAGTGTAGGGAGCTCCTCCCTGCAGCTAGATATAAACAGGGTCTAAACAGCATGAGAACCAGAGCTGATGAAGCCTCTCGGACGAGTGGCGAAACGTTTTGGACCAAACAAACTTTGTCCAGTTGAAAAATTGAATTTCTCCTTTTATCATTTGTGAAATTACTCACAAAAGTTTTACAAAAATAAAAGATCTTCACATGACATTTACAAATCAATATTCACAGGATGAACAGTTTACACCATTCCTCTTCTTTCTCTAGAGAATGTTATTTAGCTGAGACTGTTTGATCCAATAGCAGTTTATTTATCTGTTTATGTATCTTTGTTATGGCCAGTTTATCGGAATTTACTTAAGTCAGTTGCTCTCTTTGTAGGAGAAACTTGCAGCTCTTTTGGAGAGTCTCTGTGTAAGAGAAGTTAAAGAATGTCTCTGTTTGCATACAAGTCCCTATCCATCTTATCTTATGAGCTCTAGGGTCCAGAGGGCTGAAGGAAACGGGGGATGGCTGTACATCTTTGAGTCTTAGAAGGCATCTAGTTCAAACTACTTGGTTTGGTGTAAATTTCCTTCTTAAAGTTCCAATACCATGGCAACAGAGAAGTGGGTGCTTCTCACAGTTTCATAGGTCAACCTGTACTATTACACAACTTAACAGGTATTTTTATGTATACATGCCAAGAATCTCCATTGCATTCTTCAGTCTGTTTTAATAGTTTTCTGTATGACCACTAGACATAGGCACTTCAACTGTGACCTCAAGTGTCAATTTGCCTTCAGTACTTCCGATCCTATTACTTGCAGTCCTCTTGTATTTTCCTTTGTATTTGGGAAACATATTACAGGCTTCATATAGATTTATCCAGCTGGGAAATCCTGTTGTCTTAGGAAGGCCCTGATTTATAGTCAGAACATGGGGATGCAGAGAATCAAAGCCCAGCTTCAGATACACTATAGCTGCACAGTATGGCTCTATAATGGTGCTGTTGGGAAAGACTTGTTTACACTCTACAGACAGCAAACTGGATGAAGAGGGGAATTTCCAGTGTATCTGTCTAAACATGGCCTGACAGTATAAAGAGGTGTTGGCCAGTATCAGCAAACAGTTTTTGTTTTGTTTTGTTTTTCAAGTGTATATTCTTTGCTAAACTGAGAATGGATTTATGTCCATTGTGTAGTACAAACTGACCTGTATCTGTAATAAACATATGTTATGATAAAATGTACAGGATGGAATAAGTAAAAATGTGTTTTAGAGACCTGTTATGCTTGTGGTGAAAGCCTGAGTAGATGTTTTTTTTTTATCGCAATAAGACATACCTTCAGTCATAGTTCACCTGTATGTTCAGATAACCAAGCATTAAGCCCAAACATCCAAGCTAAATCAGGCTGTTCCCTGATGTTACTCTTTATTCGTCCGTGTAAATCTGCTTAAATGGAGCCTAGAGAAAACCCATTCCTTTCAAAAGCTCCCAGCAAATGTGTTATCAAACTTCTGAGGCCGTCAGGCCATCTGTTACCTTAAAACCCTGCCGTAGCAGCTTTCTATCTACCTCCCGGTTCCTCTCTGATATATGTGCTCTTCACTTATTCACACACACTCAGGCTCACAAGCTTAGCTAACGGAGGCAACCAAGTCTCCAGAGTTTTGTTTTTTTAAAAGCCAGATAAACCATCAGTCTGCTTGGGTTTGTTGCATCCCAGAATGTCATCTTTTTACGGCAGGTCTCAATGGCAAAATTTATCTCACAAGATGATATAATCTTAGTGCCGACTAAAAGGGAGCGAGTGATAGCTGACACAGAGGAATCCAGTGGGTGGAGGGATGCATGGCTGGGCGCTCGAGTGGCCACAGGGATGAGGAGAGAGAGAGAGGCTGGCAGATGAAAAATGAACCGTATACGGGAAAAATGTAATTATGTACAGAAAAAAAGAATGGGTGAAAGATGAAGGGGCTTTTGAGGTGAAGGGACACAAAGAAGAGACAGCAGCATAAACACAGACTATATTAATGTATTATGACATTTTTGGAAAAAAACATTTACGCTCTCCTGTGTAAGATTTCAGACAGAAAATAGACTAAAACAAAAGCATGTTGGGTGTGTTTAGAGAGCTAAAAACCTTAAAACACTTGTACTCTTGCTATGAAGGGGCTTGACTCTCCACACACTTGGCTTATAAGATTAATCTGGCAGGTTGCTCCTTATCTCACTGCACTGTACATAATTATACTTTGCTTGAGACACTCCAGAGAATGGAGATTGTGTTTGTGGCAGACACGGAAAATTATGTTCAAAACCATACACGCCAATTTCTTTGTGTATTTGTATTGATGTATTTGTTTTGTAATGTATTTGGACATTTGGAGTGTGAGAATTGTGGTGAATGAAACCATTTAGTGACATGTGTATTTATTGTATTTTACACTACTTAAAACCACAAGTTCTTTCCAGCAAAATATCATGCTTAATTTTATACTAATATATATTTAATTGCATTATTTATTGAGAGTGATTGCTTTTGCTGCTAGTTTAGTTTTAGCCCAGGTGTTTAGCCTCTCTGGTGTTAGGTGGATTTAATGTTCTTGTTACATTTTTATTCTTGGGCAAAGTATCTGTTTTTACATATGCACCTTAGATTCTAGTTAGACTGTACTGCTTTATACTGCAGTGAGTTAAATTGAGCAGAGGAAAATCAGTTCCTGTATGTTGATGTAGGGTCTCAGAACACGACACTCAACTGTGCAGGTACTCTTTGTTAATCACCAATTAGAGCTTGTTTGAAGCAGCAGCAGTCAACTTGTTAGTCAAAAACACAGTATAGTCAAAATGCCCTGAAAGTTGTGCAGAAAAGTTTTTAATTTGAGTTCTGTCATTAAGGCTACATTCACACTGCAGGGCTTAATGCTCAATTCCGATTTTTTTGTGAAATCCGATTTTTTTGCGAGGCCGTTCACATTTCCAGTTAAATGCGAATTGTATGTGATCTCCAGTGTGAACGCTAAACTCCCCAAAAGTGTCCCGCATGCGCCTTGGAGGACACAATGACGTCACACGCAGCGAACGCGCTCAATGTTTACGTAAGTCGCCTAAAGTTGCTTTCGTACCGGAGCCAAAACATGTACAGCTTATTTGTTTTAAGGAGGAGACGGAGAAGGACGAGGTTTTTGGCCACAGCGTTTTGCGGGGCAGCGGCAGCAACGTCTGCAGAAAGGAACATGTGGGTGCGGAGTCACAGGCAGGAGGGGTGAGATTGCTACGTGCTTCGCCGCTTCACTGATACGAGTTTATATACTATTTTCGCATGACGAGAAGAACGTTTGTGCACATTTGTGAACGCCTACTTGTACCACTCTCATTGGAGGAAACACACTCAGGTCGGATGAATGCGACCTGGCCGTTCAGACTGAAGTCGCATGTCAAAAGATCGGATATGTATCGGATTTAGGACCCCATATCCAAGTGGCCTGGATCGCATTTGAAAAAATCGGATCTGTGTCGTTCACACTGTCATTAGAAGATCAGATACAGGTCGCATAGAGGCAAAAAAATCGGATTTGGGTCGTTTCAGGCTGCAGTGTGAACGTAGCCTTAGTGAAAGTTTTGTTCTTTCAGCCACTTTGATACATTTTGCATTAGCCTGATACGTCTTCTTGTCAGGGCTATTGCTAGCCATTTGGGTGCCTTAACAAATGCTTCATGGTCCCTGGAATAAAAAAAAAAATTCATAATTTATCAGTGCGATTCGCTTCATTTGTAAAACAAATACACCAAACTTGAAAGTTAAAATAATAAATTATTTAAAAAGGTTAATAAATAAATACCACCACCATTATTTTAAACAAAGATTTGTGCAATGACTGCAGACTGCACATTGAACTGAACATTGTAAACACAGAACAAATATATAGTGAGCTACTGTACCCAAACAATTTCCATTGTGGATCAATAAAGTTGTCTAAGGCTGCGTCCCATTTCTTTGTCTTACCCCTTTGTCTTACCCCTAACCCTTTGTTTTGCGCGTTCATGTGAGGGCAAGGGGTGTCTTGATTCTAATTTTGATCAAGGGCTAGGACCACAACCAAGGGCTACATACCCCTTTAAACAGAGTAAGCTCTCGACACGACTTGGAACAAAGGAGTACGCCTACAAGCTCAGGCAGGTTTTGGGATCAGGATAGCAGCGTCACATCGACCAGCCAAGGACTCTCAGAAATGTATTTTCAGCAGTTGTAATTATCGATTAACAGTTTAGCAGGTTTACAATTATGACGATTATGTTCTACGTTACTTTTAGTGAACTGTTCTCTGTTTAGCTGATTATCGTTATCGTTATCGTTTTCATCGAACTTTCATGTATAAGCAAGCTAGTTTTTTGTCGAACGGAGGTACCCGATAATCCTTCACATTTGTTTATGTTTGTTTGCGTCAATTGTTGTCGCCTCTGTAGACGTAGCAGCCAGGTAGAGGCAAGGGATGATGACACAAACGGTAACCGAGTGGTGTCCCATTTCTTAAGGCAGTGCTTCTCAATTATTTTCTGTGGCGCCCCCCCTAGGAAGAAGAAAAAATTTCACGCCCCCTCTCTGCGTGTGACTATAAATAGTATTATTTGTCTATAAAATTGTTATTAGTACACCTGCATAACATTGTGTCCTTTATTAACATTAAAAACAAAAAAAGAAAGAAAGAAACTTACAACAAAGACTGCACTCTGCACTGTCTTTTTGCACTGAGGACTCAAATATCAATGTGTTTTTAATGCAGCTTTGCGCACATTTGTTTACGTTTTACAGACACGAAACTTAAAATCACATGGCCCATTTGCATAAACTAAAGGCACTGAAAAAAAAAACACCCTCTCCTTGTGCCGCTGATGCGTCAGCTTCTGTCGGACTAAAGGACACGACTCAATGGAATATACGTGTTTTTTCTGTGACAGAGGATGTTCTGCTGATGGTGAGTCTCTTCTGTATATCGCATATTTAAGGTTGCCGACCCCTGCCCCAGAACAACAATGAGAGCGCCACTGCCAACTACTGTTGTTGATGTGCAATAACACTTAGTTCTAGTACAGTACAGCAAAAAGCATGTTTCCCAGGATCACACGCGCCCCCCCAGGGGGGCCCACCCCACTATTTGAGAAGCACTGTCTTAAGGGAACATTCGTACCCTGAGCCCTCTCAGCTCATTATCGAGGGGCAAGACAAAGATGTAGGGGTAGGGGAAGGGACACAGTAATGGGACACAGCCTTAGTCTAAGTCTAAGTATATACCCTAGTAAGTAACAATGTGCAAATTCTTTGGTAAATATTGTACATAAGGACAAATATCTCAATATCTCAATCAAGGAACCTTATACAGTGGTACCTCACCTTACGAAAGACCCTACATACGAAAAATCCAAGTTACGAAACGCCCTCACGTTAAATTTTGGTCTATAGATACGAAAGAAAATTCAAGTTACGAAACGCAAAATCTCAAAAATTCGAATAATGCGCGCTCAGATGCACGCCCCGCTGTTATCCCCGCTCAAAAAGGACCTTTCTCGGCCTCTTAGCTCTAGCGCCGAACACGCAAGATTTTCAACAAAATGTATTAAATAGTGAAGCGTGGGGGGAGACACGACTCCGGAAGCAGCGCGGATACATGAACGCACCACGCGGTGCCGTGCTCCTCGCCTCGCCAGCACCCCTAGTCCTGGTCTGCACGACCGGCACCGGGGCTGCGAGGACGAGATAGAACCGCGGCGCCCGGACCACGTCCTCTGGAGCCCGAGCCACAAACCAGCCGCACGAAACCAGCAAAGAGCGGCACGTGGTAGTTTAATCCTGGTCCAATTCTGGTTTAGTCCAGGTCCAGTCCAGGTTTAGACCTGGTCCAGACCTGGTTTAGTTCTGGTCTAGACCTGGTTTAGTTCTGGTTTAGACCTGGTTTAGTTCTGGTTTAGACCTGGTTTAGTCCACGTTTAGTCCTGTCTAGTGTCTTAGCCAATCAGGATGCAGAACCAATGTTACACTATTAAAAAAAATGTTACACTATAAAAAAAAACACCTTGGAACGAATCAGGCCTTTTCCATTGAAATAGCTACTCAACTTACGAAAAATTCACGTTACGAAACCACTTCTGGAACGAATTAAAGGGATATGCCACCCCCAGGTCAAATTTGGGCATCTCCCCACAGTCCAGAGACTAAAATAAGTGGTGGAAAGCGTTTTCCTGCTCACCCAGCCATTGTCCGAGTCTGTCGCCACTGACCGCCGCGGTATCTGGTGCTCCTCCGCCTTAGACTGGAGTCTAACGTCGCCAGAGAAAGATTTCGGCCAAAAGGAATTAATTTGCTCGATGCGTTTCCCAATTACTTTGTGTGTAGTGCGCATTCATATCGAGTGCAAATAAATGTGCAAATCAACACGGAGAACTTGCCTTGGTCATTTTGGGTGGGAACTATTTTCCAGTGCGGAAGAATACAGCCGTATCACGCAGCACGCTGCCAGGGGAATCCCTGTTACGCACCGGGAAGGGAGTTCCCCTGTTGCACAACGTGGTGCGTGATACGGCTGTATTCTTACGCACTGGAAAATAGTTCCCACCCAAAATGACCAAGGCAAGTTCTCCGTGTTGATTTGCACATTTATTTGCACTCGATATGAATGCGCACTACACACAAAGTAATTGGGAAACGCATCGAGCAAATTAATTCCTTTTGGCCGAAATCTTTCTCTGGCTACGTTAGACTCCAGTCTAAGGCGGAGGAGCACCAGATACCGCGGCGGTCAGTGGCGACAGACTCGGACAATGGCTGGGTGAGCAGGAAAACGCTTTCCACCACTTATTTTAGTCTCTGGACTGTGGGGAGATGCCCAAATTTGACCTGGGGGTGGCATATCCCTTTAATTTCGTAAGGTGAGGTACAACTGTATAGGAATTTGAAAGGGAAAATTCCGCCACAAAGACTCTGCTGGCATGCTCGGCGTTCCGGATACCTAGAGGGGGAGAGAAAGTAAGGGAGGAAGAGAGAAACACACTTTGGATGGATAGTTTTCCAAGCATTCACAAGCCTGATTTTTTAGTGGTGCCTCCGCAAGCATTTGGTGTCCTACATGCTGTGCGCAATGTAATGTGTGTACAGAGCGACGGCACTGTGTATTCTATTGTAAATCACCAACTGCAGCAAGACATTTTATTTTTCTCTCTGGCTTGAAATTATATTCACACTTCCACAAGTTACAAGAAATCCCCTTTCTTTCCTTGGTCCAGTTACATACAGTTACTGACTACAAAAACGAAATCTATGATATCGATGTGACTCTGTCTAACCTTTTGTTTAGCATCCTTGTTTGGTTCAGCAGGGTATGTGGCATTGTTTCCACTCAGGTTGATAACCATGTCGCCCTCAAATCTCACTCTCCACCTCCATATAGTGAAACTTTAGTTGTCATGGTAACTCCACTTTCCCAGAAGGCAGAATCCTGTAGAAATTGGAGAAGAAATGCTGCAGATTTACTTACCTATGAAGTTTGTTATGAGTTCCTGATGGGGAAATACTGTCTCGGGGGCTCGCCAGCAGAAAAACTCACACTACCACTAATGCACCTCATACCTCCTGGTTTAGTCCTGGTTTAGACCCGGTTTAGATCTGGTTTAGTCTTGGCTTAGTCCTGGTTTGGACCTGGTTTAGTCCTGGTTTAGACCTGGTTTAGTCTTGGTTTAGTCCTGGTTTAGACCTGGTTTAGTCTTGGTTTAGTCCTGGTTTAGTGCCGAAATAGATGCAGAAATAATCTGATAATATGACTCACCCATAAGAATGCGGTCAGATCCATTCTAACAGTTTGCCGTGTTGTCTTTAATAATCCGGAGCTCCGGAGAAAAGGACATAATCCCGAACGTATCCCGTGTCCCAAGGCGAGAGTTCCTTCTTACGTAGCATTAACGTAGGAAGTTAAGGATTCTTCTTCTCTTGGAAATGCCGTGTAAATATCAGGCGGCTCGCTCACAGCTGATCGGCGAACAGGCGCAAAACCGTGCCAGGTCTAAACCAGGTCTAAACCAGGTCTGAACCAGGTCTAAACCAGGTCTAGACCACCGTGGCTCTTACCTGCGTTCGTTCATGCGCTCAGACTGAGTGCGGTCCCGAGGGGAGTCCTCGCTGCTCGCCTCAGCTGTGACTCGAAACAAAACCAGGAAATAGACCCGCACGCGGTGGTTTAGACCTGGTTCAGACCTGGTTCAGACCTGGTTCAGACCTAGTTTAGACCTAGTTTAGACCTGGCACAGTTTGAGCACGGGTCTCTGCACCCAGCCCCGCGTCATGCTGCTGTTGTGAGATGTGTCTATCTTGTGTCTATAGCTCAGTGCAGAAGAGAGAGTGTGCGAGTGTGTGCGCGCGCCTGGTGCGCGTGCTGGATCAATGTCTCGGCGGAGCAGTGGAGCCGGGCCTGGCTGTGTGTGTGTCCGCGTGTGCTGGTGACGACCGCAGGGAGAGACAGAGACGGCGATCGGGGCAGTTAGAGAGTAAAAAGTGCTACTCGTACAGTGCAGTGAGACAATAAAGCCCCACTCTGCAGCAAAACTGCCTTTTTTTATTTGCATTCTCCACCACTGTAAGCGCGCGATGTCCACAAGGGAGTTAACCCCGGAGGGAAAGCTATCTCCGGCCATGGAGAAGACGATCTCCCCTGTGTCTCCCAACCACGGTTAGGAGATGAGAGCAGGAATGGTTAACACTGCGCTATCACACACGGGTCCCGCGCGCACACACACCGCCTTCCCCCCCATGCACGCAGTCGCTGCTCACCTCAGCCTCAGCCTCGTGAGGTACACCGGTGCTGCTTGGTCTAGACCTGGTATAGTCCAGGTTTAGTCCTGGGTTTACAGTCTCTACGCAGAACACAATGTTACACTATAAAAAAATGTTACACTATAAAAATTGAAATAGCTAAGCAACTTACGAATTTTTCACGTTATGAAACCACTTCTGGAACGAATTAATTTCGTAAGGTGAGGTACCACTGTATATATATATATATATATTAATCTGCACATTGGTATTGTTGCTATCACTACTCCGATCACAATCACAGGTGGTATTCATTTATCTGTTTATGTATCTTTTTAATATATAAACTTAAAAATGCATATGAGATACATTCTGTACAAAATTGAAGTATTTTTGCAATATACTGTATACTGTATATCTATAAGTGTCCCAAAAATCTGACATTAGCATCACTGAGTTGATAAGGGTATCTTCAAGTCCTGATTGTTTTCCTTTTCTACTGTTATTCCAAAGAATTGACACTATTCCACTATTTTATGATATGCTGTCTAAAATTGGAAAGTTCCTACCTGTTGACTGTGGACACCTTTGCAATTCAAGTGTTTACTTAATTTACCATTTTATCCTCATTTTGTTTAGTCTGTGTTTAGAACAGGGGTTCCCAAACAATTCAGACCTGGACCTCCAAATGCCACTGGCACTGGACCCACAGTGCAAAATGAAACTAACTGTAATGCAAAAAGATTAAAATCAGGTTATATTGTATTTCTTTGAGTAGTTATTTGTGCTATTTACAGCCATTCTTCTGCAATCTTTCATATATATATTTTTATATATATATATATATATATATATATATATATATATATATATATATATTTATTTATTTATTTATTTATTTATTTATTTATTTATACATATAACTTTTCAACTCTCACAGGATAAGCTCAAAAAATAGTCACCAGACTTCTACTTAGCTTATTTAAAATCCATGCTCTTCTGCATTGCAATAGCCATATCCCTCTCCTTAGACCATAACTGTATGACTGCCCTTGGTTGTGGCTCTGTCATCACCTATTGGGTATCAAAGTGGTTCTCTGCTCCCCGTGCAGTCCCCATCCATCACGCGCCGCCAGTGGGTGCCCCGGCGACACTGTGTTTATGCAACTTAAAGAGCTTTTCTCAGGCCCGCCACAGTGATGTATCGCCCCCAAGTCCCAAACAGATGATGTGTGCACTAGGAGGAACGCCAAATGGATGAGGGGTATGGGGCTACTGGCGAGCGTGATGCACCTCATAGAGAGAATCTGTCAATATTCATGTTAATAACCACGAA
Source organism: Paratrypauchen microcephalus (assembly GCA_036785185.1). Lineage (NCBI taxonomy): Eukaryota > Metazoa > Chordata > Actinopteri > Gobiiformes > Gobiidae > Paratrypauchen > Paratrypauchen microcephalus. The sequence continues at coordinate 17,028,864 of JAVJIX010000005.1, read as the reverse complement.
AAATAGACTGTTTCAGGTGGAATGGGGTTGGCTGATGTTAGGGTTTTGTTGTAAAGCTTTAAAGGGCTTCTGTGGGTAGTTTACTTGTTATGGCACAATGGAAGAACCTGTCAATATTTATGTGAGGATAGAAATAATGGAGACCTGGGAGATGGAATTGACTTTGGTGCTAAATGTGATTTTTTTTCTCAAGCAGCTTTGAGTGGTTGAAAGCAATAAAAGTGGCAGGAAGGACTGGGTGATTAACAAAAAATGGCTTGTTTATGTACCCAAGGAAAGGCAGCATGCACTTTGAGATAATCCCACCTCGTTCTCACATTCACGTTTGCATAATTTAGATTAACAACCAGACAAAAGTTAAACAAAATTTTAAATTGGAACAACTATGTAAAATCATAACAAAAATATAACTAGACTTTAGGCTTCTGAAATCAACTTTTATCAACACTCTTTCTTGCACATAGAAAGACTCATTTTCATTTTTGCAATTAACCTCTGAGCCAATTATATAGTGCACTCTATGTCACACACATTTTTGGTGGTCTGACAACAATTTAAAGCATAACATCGCCCCAAGGGAAAACCTGAAATCACAAAACAGTGGGAGATTGATTTGAATTGAATATTTTGAGTTGTCTGAGGTGGTTGACAACACTGAAGGTGACAAGAGCGACCACTGGAATAATTAACAGCTTCTTTGGGCTCAATATGCTAAGATTGATTATGTGCTGAATACAATTAGCTCTCTGTAATTACAGCTACTTTGAAATACTTGTTGGTGCTTCACTTTATAATAGCTCACTTTGAAATAACTTGATTTAGCATTTTATGGGTCCAAATACACACAGACAGCTTTAGGCTTTTGTAATTCGCTTTTCTTTAAAGGGATATGCCACCCCCAGGGCAAATTTGGGCATCTCCCCACAGTCCAGAGACTAAAATAAGTGGTGGGAAGCGTTTTCCTGCTCACCCAGCCATTGTCCGAGTCTGTCGCCACTGACCGCCGCGGTATCTGCAGCTACTCTGCCTTAGACTGGAGTCTAACGTCGCCAGAGAAAGATTTCGGCCAAAAGGAATTAATTTGCTCGATGCGTTTCCCAATTACTTTCTGTGTAGTGCGCATTCATATCGAGTGCAAATAAATGTGCAAATCAACACGGAGAGCTTGCCTTGGTCATTTTGGAGGGGAACTATTTTCCAGTGCGGAAGAATACAGTCGAATCACGCAGTACGCTGCCAGGGGAATCCCAGTTACGCACCGGGAAGGGAGTTCCCCTGTTGCACAACGTGGTGCGTGATTCGACTGTATTTTTCCGCACTGGAAAATAGTTCCCACCCAAAATGACCAAGGCAAGCTCTCCGTGTTGATTTGCACATTTATTTGCACTCGATATGAATGCGCACTACACAGAAAGTAATTGGGAAACGCATCGAGCAAATTAATTCCTTTTGGCCGAAATCTTTCTCTGGCGACGTTAGACTCCAGTCTAAGGCAGAGTAGCTGCAGATACCGCGGCGGTCAGTGGCGACAGACTCGGACAATGGCTGGGTGAGCAGGAAAACGCTTTCCACCACTTATTTTAGTCTCTGGACTGTGGGGAGATGCCCAAATTTGACCTGGGGGTGGCATATCCCTTTAAGTCTTTTTGCCAAATACCAGCCTGAGCCAACATTGCACCAGTCTTGCTGTTTGAAAGTTGATAGAACTCCTCCTGGTTAAATTCTTCAGAAGTTTGAGAAAGGATTTCTGGTGTTGGTTATTTTGGCGGGCTTTGGTTTATTAGGCTGCAATCTGGCTCACATCTGACTTAGTAACTGGAATTAGGGATTTCTGTGTCAGTATTCCTTCTTAATGCTAAGGGATGAACAGAAGAACAGAAGACTGCTTACTGCGAGGAATGCAATATGCTTTTAAATGCTTGGACAACTGTATCCAGTTGTCCAAGCATTTAAAAGGTGCACTATACAACTTTCTGGTGGGAGGTCTGCCACCTGCTAGTCTCCATGGAGATGCAGAGCTTTGCCTGGAATGTACAACAGTATGGCATTAAAAATTTCTACCTCTATGAAGAAAATCAACCATATTCTTCATGTTATTTTTGCAAGTATGCCTCCTGTAATTGATGAAATGCAAGATGTGGAACATTCCAGACAAAGAAAATTGTCCACACAATGTAATAGTACTTTATTTAAGTACAGGTGGTTCAGCTAAAGATCAAGATTATTCTAAAACTATTCAAGAAATGTCACATTTTGTCTTGTTTATGTATTTTTCAGTATTCATACTTGAAATTAGTAACTTGGTTGTGTACTAGTTTTAATATTGATTGGTATCTAATTTTCAATACTTTTGATAACCCTTCCAAGAACACAATCTTTTCTAAACAAAAAAGCTCTCAGAATATTCTTCAGCTGTCTGTCAAAAGCTTTCTACCACTCATCCTCCACCTCCCCCCTTACTCCGCAGTAGGAAGCACGGCTGAGAGTAGACACCATTCTTTGGCAGTGGGGTTAATAACTTGCTTTGCTGTGTACACCTAAAATTGGTTTCCATTGACACCTGCTATCTCTAGGGCTGATAGCAGCAAGCACCTCATCAAGTGTAAAGACGTCGAGATGATGGTGGGGGGAAGGGGGGGGGCAATGACTTTCTTTTGCCACCGGTACTGTAACTGTCCGAGGCATCGTCTGAGTTACTCTCGCAGTGATGGTGTAGCCTGATGCCTCGCCAAGATACACCATTCTTCTCCATTCACTCCTGTTAATTGCCTTGCCATCAGCTTTTCGCTTATCTCCAAATGACACGTTCGGATATTGAAATATTTGTCATTACCGGGCGTCTTCTCTTTGTCAGGGAAGACAGATAATCTCGCTCAGGACAGTCAAGGAAACACAAAGCCTCGGCTAAGAAGGCCAATCTGCCTTAGCTCAGGGGCATAAAATTGCAGAGTTTAGATGGCTTTTATTATCCTGTTGCACTGGTTTGAAATGTTGAAAGTGTGAAAAGTTTGAAGTCATTATTATGGCAATCGTTATTGTTCACATGAAAAAAGGAAAGCTGGTCTTCTTAATACTTGTATTGACTGCATGCACTCCCATATGTCATTAAGAGTTATCTGTAGGTACTTCGCTGTTCAGTATGTATGTATGTCCATAGTAAACCTTGGCTTGTGTTTAATAGGAATAGCCCTACTAGGAAATCCTTCATTACCCAGGCTGGACACGGTGCAGCTCTGGTCCGGTGGCTGCTAGTTTACTGTATAATCAAAGGAGCGAGAGGAGCTCAGACCACTCTGACCAGTGAGCTGGTGGAGGTGGCGTGGTGCTCCGGATGAATTCAATTGGACTCTATTTTTGCTGGAAGCAAGAGGACACCACAAGAGATCAAAGAATTATGGATGTATATAAGTAGAGGAACAATATGATATGAACAATATGAGAGGGTCAGTTGATGGATGACTTTTATGTACAGTCTGAGGGGACCTCTGAAGGGAAAGATTATATAGAAAAATCCCTTTAAACTGATCATACCCAGTAATATGTCATGGCTTGACAGCATGTTGAATTGTATTGTATTGTACCTGTAGTGTGCCATTTCGGGAGGCCTATATAGCATGTGCAACAGTAAATAGCTCAGAATTTAGACTGCTTAAAGAAGAGAAATGGCCAGAGTTGGTGGAAAAAGTTCTAGCAAAAGTAAAAAGGATTGTGGGGGCGTGAAGCCTGTGGCAAAAGAAGCAGTAGAGAAAGGTACAATTTGCCACATAAGCAGTGCCTCGAGTCAGTGCCCCCACCTCTATCCATTTTCACTGTAGTCCTGTTTCTTAGTGTGAGATACGAGCCAGTCTCTCTCTGTGACAGTGAAGAGCAGGAGGACATGCAAGGACTGAGCCAACGGGTTTGTCTGTGAAAGTTCCCATCATTCACGGGCCATTCCAAAGAGTGCCAAAGAGACAGAGGGAACCACCAGGCTGGTGGCTCACTAATACCCATGAGTCCAGGAAGCATTTTCAGGGTTTTCATGGCTACTTACTACTATAGTGTGTGGGTAATGTGTATTTGTGTAATTTCGATTATGAATAAAAATGTAAATGAACTTGTTTATTCTACATATAAAAAACCAAGTCGCAAAAACTATTCACACATTTTGTCACTTGTTATGTACATAATCCAGTACCGTGTAAGATATTTGGTAGTACCACCCTCTGTGGCTGGGGGCGCTATTACGGGATAGGTCCTGTCCAGATTGATATGTATCAGTAAGTTCCATTGTTGAAAGAGACCTGTACATGTTTGAGGGCTCTCTTGTTCTGCCGCATTGTTTATTTTTCATAGTATTTTTTCAGTCTTAACTCACTGCAAATGACGATTATTGAGTAGGACTGTCCTTCTTAGTCTCCCCTGCCCCTGTCTGTAAGCCTTTTTCTCAAACTCTGATAAGAGCTTTTCAATATGGATTCACACAGCTAACCTTCGGTGCCCAATTAAATTAGTTGCCACCAAACCAATTAGTGTTTGGGGAGGGAAGGATGCGATGCCAGTAGTCATATTAGCACTGTGATATCCCAGCAGTAAGCCCACATGCTGACAAAGCACTTCAACGGCCATTGCAGTGGAAAATGCACTGCCTCTCTCTTCTAGGGCCAAATGGGGGGAAAAAAAGTTGGTTAAATTTAAAAGTTAAATTTAGAGCTTATGACAAAAGCATTCGCTCGGTGCAAAGCTTAATGGGAAAAATGGCTCCTGGTTACTGTCACGAATAACAGTTTTGACCCCAGACAAGTCCATTAATATTTTGTGCTACAAATGCATAGCAACAAGTGAACCAGTCAACTGCTCAAGGGTTTGTAGTAATAAGACAATTTGCAACCTGCCAGAGCGATGGGCAGATTCTGAACCAGGATTCTGTTTTATTATATTTGTATTTTTTAAGAATGTTTGCATGGACCAAACACATAAGCTGCACAGAAAGGGACTACCATAAACTATTCACCTTATTGTTGGGAGTTATAATGACTAAAAATGCTTTACAATAATAAAGTTACTATAGTGTATTTTTTTAAGGTAAATAGGTATAATCTATCCATTAATTATTGCATGTTCAGCCAAAACAAGAGACTACATTCATTGATAATGAATGCACAATAACATCATCACTGGATTCATTGATGAGAACCCCAATATAGCACAGATATAGACAGCAAACCTTTATACCTTTAAGGTTGTTTGAACCTTAAAAGGTTGTTTAAAGTTTAAAGGGCCCATATTTTGCTATTTTGTGATCTGTTATGTTTCCTTGTCAAAAATAAACCTGGGGTTGTGTTTTGTTTCATTCACACATTTAACACACAAACCCTGCATATTTACGCTTTAGAGATTTTGTCTTCAATAGAAAACACTCCACCTTTTGATATCTTGTGGGTAATATAGGAAGTTTCACTGTATCTTTAAACTCCATTTCTCTATCTATCAACTGTGGATATGCCAATCTCTACGAGCTAAAGGTAAAAGGCAGCTGTTAACTTGGAGACTACTGCCTTGTGACATCACAAGGTGAAACAAAGCATTTGAAGCTTTGGAGATGTAGAAAGACTAATAATAAAGGGTTATTCAAACAAGTGTAAATGAAACAAATGTGTAGAGATTATGCAAAATTGTCCTTTTGGTGATCTTCAGTATAGGAACCAGTCTCAATTACAAAGTTGAATTAAAGCCGCAAGCGGCGTTGACGGGCCCTCGCACCTGCGGCCTATGGGGGTGGGAGGGCATGCTTCATGCCAGCAAGTATTTTCAGCCGCACAAAATGTCATGTTAATAGAAAGCGCAATAGCAGCTTCCGTGCATATTTTACAGTTCCCTTGTCTACCACATGGTGGCGCTATGACATACGGGCAATTCATTTGCATAAAAATGTTTCCTCTCAGCATATGCAAACCTACCCCAAACTTCGTGTGGCCGGCTAAAGCGGTATGAACCTGAACCAATTTCCGGTTAGGGGGCTCATTTGCTGTACATTTCTTACAGTTCACCTGCCTAACACAAGATGGCGCTGAGTGTGCTGAAAAGATAGAAATAAAGAGGAGGCAGTGGATTGTGAAAAGAAAGTGTATTTATTCCAAAAATTGTGCACACGTTGTCAATTGCCTAGCAACGCACGTAGCAACCTTTGATCTGTCTTTGATGTGTCCTGTCAGAACAGACCCTGTCCAACCCTGTCAGACTCTGTTAGACCCTGTCAGACCCTGTCAGACCCTGTTAGACCCTGTTAGACCCTGTCAGACTCTGTTAGACCCTGTCAGACCCTGTCAGACTCTGTTAGACCCTGTCAGACGCTGTCAGACCCTGTTAGACCCTGTTAGACCCTGCATGTGGCCATTGTATGTCAAATACCACAAAATCACACAAAAGGCCAATTATCTCACTTCCTGTTGGACATGGCCATGACATTGCAGTGAGGTGTTTGTTCGTCTTATTGAGATACACGTCCCTACTGAATTTCGTGCGCCTATCTTAAACGGTATGCCAGCCCCGAAAGACAACGTGCTAGGGGGCGCTATCGAGCTCCTGGGGGTCACCGGGAGACGGGTCTTTTTGTGGTTGTACTGGCCGCATTTTTTGATGCCCGTGCCAAGTTACATTCGTTTTGAAGCATGGGAACATGCTCAAAATGGCCCCAGCATGTGTGAACAAGAATAATAATAATACGGAAACGAAGCAACAACAAAAGGGTCCTACGCACCTTCAGTGCTCGGGCCCTAAAAAGCTGAAGAACTCAAAAAAATACAAAAATAGTAGATAAAATTAAAATCACACCAGCATGTTTCAGCCCTCTGGCCTTCATCAGGGCAAATTCGCGACGGCTATCACAGTGCAAATTTAAAGTAATAGGTGTAGGTCACAAGTTCAAAGTGGGCTGGCACAGTCACCTGCTGCATGATGGGACATGTGTCACAGTTCTGCCCACATGTTATACCCAGTCCAGCTCTATATATACCCTCTTTTCATTCAGTCTTTGTTAGATTGTTGCTCAGTCAAGAGAGACACTCAAGCTCTGTATCTGAAGCTTAAATCTGTTGTTTGCAATTTGTACAGTTCTGCATATTCCCTGTTAGAAAAACTTAAGTTTATTCCCAACCTGCTTTCTAATTAGACAATTTCCCAGTTTTGGAGGATATTTTTGTTCACATAATAAAATCACATATTCCTTTGTTGTTTATCAATCTGATTTGTCATATTAAAGGAGAATTATCGTTTTTTTACAATCTGAGCCTTATTTCGGTAATAAAACAAGTTGTTTTACTCACCCATAGCACTTTGGTGTCATTTGGAGCACTTCCGGAGATGTTTTAGATTTGCGATATCCGTAACGTGAGTTCTCGGGGCATATGTTTGCGGTCTCCAAATAACACAAACTTTAGCACTTTTCAAATCATAGAAGCTCATTTTCTACACTTTCGTTTGAATCAAAAGTGGCCTGTAATCCGAGATTTAGCCATAGTTTCGAGGAGATGAGGAGGCCAGTGCGCATGTGCGCAGTCACAGCTTATTTCGCTCTCAGTTCTCGGGACCCAAACATGAAACGCAAAGCTGTAAGGACGATTTTTTACCAGCAAAGGAAAAGAAAGAAGGCCAGCGGATTCAGCGCGCGGTTCTGAGAAGTAATACAAAACCGATGGCTGTTCTGTGGTGCGCTGCTCCTCAAACTGTCTCCGCTTCATTCTTTCTGTATCCATTCTGTCTCCTCATCCGTATACTCCTCTTCAGTCTTCAGTCCTCAGTCCTCCATAAGTCCTCTTCAGTCTCAAAGTCCGAATCTTCTGCCATATGTCACTCGCAAACAGAAAAGTTGCGTCTTCTTATCTGCGAAATAAGCTGTGACTGAGCACATCCTTATCTCCTCGAAACTATGGCTAAATCTCAGATTACAGGCCACTTTTGACTCAAACGAAAGTGTAGACTAAGACATTGAGCTTCTATGATTTGAAAAGTGCTAAAGTTTGTGTAATTTGGAGACTGCAAACATATGCCCCGAGAACTTACGTTACGGATATCGCAAATCTAAAACATCTCTGGAAGTGCTCCAAATGACACCAAAGTGCTATGGGTGAGTAAAACAACTTGTTTTATTACCGAAATGAGGCTCGGATTGTAAACATTTAATTCTCCTTTAAGCATACCTGTTGAACAGAACTAAGACTTTACGTACTGTATTTTTTTGTGTTGCATTTTACTCCATTTTACCTGCATGATAGTACAATCTAGCCAGTACAGACTCAACAAGGAAAATCCCTATGTTGAGGCTTGCCAGGCTAGAAGAAAGCCTGCTGCTTGACCAACTGCTCCATTCTCATTGGCCTACAGCCACACACTTTGTCCACAAAAAGAACCAAGGTGACATCTGGGCGCAGCTTTGGGGAACCGCAAAATCGGAGCGTCAGACAGCTGCCTGTACCTCTTTTGATGCATTTGATAAAGAACTCCGTATGGTGTTTGGTGCCACATCCTCTGGGCCTGATGCAGCCAGGGGGTTAGTGGGATTGTGTCAGGGAGTCTGCACTATTGCTGACTATTCTATTGAATTCCGGACATGGGCCCTTCAAAGCCAGCGGAACGTTGCAGCTCGAACTGATGCCTTTCTCTTGAGTCTGAATGAGTACATTACGGATGAGCTGGTTTTTATACGAGATGGGAGTTAAAGAGGCTATTTTTTGTCAAAAAAGAGAACACTTCCTTGAACAGAAATGGAGGGCTCAGACACAATTTGTCTCCCATCTATAACTCTATTCTCAAACCTAATTCAAAACAATAGGGTTAGCCAGGTCAGATCCAGAGGTATGAAAACACAAGACCCCAGACAGAAACTGAAAACAAATAGGTGTGATAGTTTCATAGTAATTTCTGTGTAGTTAGCTCCTCCCTGCAGCTAATTATAAGCAGTGTCCACCAGCACTCTAGCCAGAACTGAAGAAGCAACTTGGATGAGTTGCGAAACATATTCGACCAAATAAACTTTGTCCAGTTGACAAACTGAATTTCTGCTTTTGCCATTATTGCTTAATCTGTTGGTCTCAGGCAGAAAATACCTTAAAAAAATCAATCGAGACTCTTTTTAAACACGCCCTCAAAGTTTTTGATTAAAAAATCTTTGACTTATCATTTATTATTGAAACATAGCCTACTGAACAGATACAACCTATTAAACTTTGACAATATGAATATGAATATTTTATTGCGGCTGCTTCATAGAATTCTCCACAATGCTGCTCCCCCTCATTTAAGAGGGTTCTTCCAGTTAAGATCAGAGCAGATGGCTAGAACATCTCGTTCATCTGTAAATTCTGATCTGACAATTCCCTTTAAACGTACTGTGATGGGAGTCCCGCTGGATGCACGAGGAGTGGAGTGGAGTGGAGACATGAGTCACTGGATCCGTAGGAAGTCCAGACCACAGGACCACATGAGGACCACACCGGGACCAGACCGAGACTAGACCGGGACCAGACCGGGATTAGACCAGGACTAACCCATGAGGACCAGACCGGGACCAGACCGGGACTAGACTGGAACTAGACCAGGACTAAAGCAGGACTAAACCAGGTCTAAACCAGGTCTAAACCAGGTCTAAACCTGGACTAAACCAGGACTAGACCAGGTCTAAACCAGGATTAAACCATCGCATGCAGCTCTTTGCCTTGTTTCGTGTGGCTCTTGTGCGTTTTCGCTTCATGGCTCGGACTGCGTCACTGGACGCGGTCTCGAGAAGGAGGCATGGTCCGGACACTGCCTCGGTCTCGCGCTCGCAGCCCCGGGTGGGACGCCGGTCATGCTGCTCTATGGATTTGACAACGATAAGCGGGTGCAACCCCCTCCCCCCACGCTTCACTATTAATACATTTAGTTTAAACAAGAGAGAAATGTGAGAAAATGTTAATACCAGTCTGAGAAAAGTGTATAATGTGTGTGGTGAGGCGTTTACAGCCTTAAAACATGTATAATAATTGTAAAATATAAAGTTGTCCTACTTCGCGGATTTCACTTATTGCGGGTTATTTCTGGAACCTAACCCCCGCGATAAACAAGGGACCACTGTAAAGTGTGGAGGGAGAGCTGTTGACCCTGGCTGGGGATGTTGTTGGACAGTTGAAGGAATACTTTGAGGATCACCTCAATCCCACTGTCACAGGGTCGGGGGTGGATGAGATCCATCCTGAGTATCTTAAGTCTCTGGATGTTGTGGGGCTGTCTTGGTGAACATGTCTTTGCAGCATCACATGGCGGCTGGGGACAGTACCTCTGGACTGGCAGGGGGTCGTGGTCCCTCTGTTCATGAAAGACCGTAGGGTGTGTTCCAAATACAGGAAGATCACACTCCTCAGCCTTCCCCGTAAGGTCTATTTCAGGGTACTGGAGAGGAGAATCTGAAAGCGGAAGAAATGGTACTACAGTGGTACCTCACCTTACGAAAGACCCAAGTTACGAAAAAAAAGTTATACGAAAAATCCAAGTTACGAAACGCCTTCACGACAATTTTTGGTCTCTAGATACGAAAGAAAATTCAAGTTACGAAACGCGAAATTTCAAAAATTCAATTAATGTGCGCTCAGATGCGCACCCCGAAACGTAAATACACTTTATCAACACACACAGGGTTAGGTTCCAGAGATGGCCCGCGGTGGGAGAGGTCCGTGAGGTAGGACAACTTTGTATTTTGCAATTGTTCTACATGTTTTAGGGCTGTAAATGCCTCACCACACACATTCTACGCTTTTCTCAGACTGGAGTTGGGCTTTTCTCGCATTTCTCTCTTGTTTGAACACTCGAACTTTCATAGATTTTCAATGGAATGTGTTGATAGTGAAGCGTGGGGGTAGACACGGCTCAATATAGCGCTGAACGCGCGAGGGGAGCGGAGACACAACAACACATCATCAGTATGGTAAAACTCACCTGTCTCACGACGGTCTAAACCCAGCTCACGTTCCCTTAGTGAGTGAACAATCCAACGCTTGGTGAATTCTGCTTCACAATGATAGGAAGAGCCGACATCGAAGGATCAAAAAGCGACGTCGACACAGCGCAAGGGCGCGAGTACACCGGGACTGCGGGCGCGGGATGGAGCCGCGGCGCCCGGGCCCGGGGCCGCGGCTCCGAGCACGGGGTGATTTAATCCTGGTCTGGTCCGGGTCTGGACCTGATCCGGTCCTGGTTTAGACCTGGTCTAGACCTGGTTTAGTTCTGGTCTAGACCTGGAAGTCACATAGAACCAGAGCCCGCCCCGAGCGAGACCACGCGGTCTTGCCCGCCAATAGAGCACCTTTCTCGGCCTCTTAGCTCACAGTGTCAGCCCCCCGGCTCTGGAAGTCACATAGAACCAGAGCCCGCCCCGCTCTTATTCCCGCTGAAAGAGCGTCTTTCTCGGCCTCTTAGCTCTAGCGCGGTACACGCAAGGAGCGCGGAGACACGAGCAACGCGCTCCTCCAACGGCACTGCCATGTCGCGGGATAATCCTGGTTTAGTCCAGGTCCAGTCCAGGTTTAGACCTGGTTTAGTTCTGGTCTAGACCTGGTTTATTCCAATCAGGACGCAGAACACAAATGTTACACTAGGCTATAAAAAAAAGTTACACTAAAAAAACAACAACCTTGGAACGGATCAGGCCTTTTCCATTGAAATAGCTACTCAACTTACGAAATATTCACGTTACGAAACCACTTCTGGAACGAATTAATTTCGTAAGGTGAGGTACCACTGTATAGATACAATATGTATGTATAATTTGAATAATTTACAAGAGGATTAATCTTAAACAACTTCATGAAGACAAAGATGTTAAAAATAGGTATTGATTACACTAAAGCTTGTGGCCTGGAAATTGGCTAGCCTTGATAGCGTAAATCCAGTAAGACTCTCTCTGAAGTAGTATACTCCAGGTATGTTTTATGATGAAGTAACATAATATGACTTAAAGTTCACAAGAGTCTATTTTGCATAATATAGGAACTTTAAATAAGGTTTGGCAGTATCAAAATATATTTTTGGTGGACATCTTGAATTCCTGATGAGAAAGTTGTACCATTGCACATCTCAGTTCATCTCAGATCTAGACTGCTGAGGTGCCAGTTCCATGTGCTCCATCACATTTTGAGTCTGTTAACTTGAGGTATTGTCATTCTGGAACATACTGGTGCCTCCAAGGATGAGAAAATCCATTAATGGAATAATATTATGGTCATTTATTGTGTTCTGGAGGTCAACTGATCTTCATCTTTTGGCAGATAATGCTGTTGAAGACACTGTAATCATCCAGTGTGAAAGACTATTTGCTTAGTTAAATAAGTGCTTACTTTGTATTCTGACTGGCTTATTGAACACAGATTTTGAGTGCTTATCATACAAAGATGCGGTTAATATGACTCATTTCTTCTAGGAAAGAAAGCATTATAAAAAAACAAACAGGGAGTTTATTTATTTATTTTAATGGCTTCATAAAACAGCAGGCCCGATTAGGATTTCAGCATTGAGTTGATTTAACATTGTATAAAATTGGACCCCTGACAATCTCCCATGGTTAATATGGCTCATACATTGTCAATATGAGGTGTTATCTGGCCGAGCAGCCCATAATGTTAATGTGGTAGAAGAAGCAAGGAGGGACATGATTATGCAAACGAATGCAAGCTGAATGTATCTGCATGTCTGCTCTCCCTGATTAATAACACAATGACAATGGTTATTTTAGCACACAAATATAAAGAGCACATAAATTCAAATGTATTATTTTTGAGTCACCTTGCTGAAATATATAGACCCAGATGCTAAAAATTGGACTGGTGGGATGAAATTAGGAGAAAAAAAATCACCTTAGGGCAGCTTTTGAATGAGCTGGTAAATAATAAGAGGTAATCACCGCAAGACATAGCCAAAAGTGTTTAAAAGATAGGAAAAATAGGCATGCATGAAAATTATTGTAATATGTTTGTTGGAAAAGGTGAAATTCGATTAGTCCAATCACAAGGTCACATCTGCATATTAAGAAGTGATTTGGATCCTGAATCTGGACTCAGACATAAAAGAGACAGAATTCAGCTTCAGGCCTAGAATCCGTCACCTCACCATCGCAACCATTACCCCCAAGCATCAATCTGACATGCTCCCTCCTTCTCGTTTCATTTTGTCCACCTAGCAACTTTGGACAAATGCCTCCAAGTCCCCTGGGTATGATTAATTACCCGTCAGATTTCCAATGCATCATGGAGAAGTTGGCCAAACAGTCATTGCGTGAGGAGGACAAGCATCATATCAGCAACAAGGTGAATGTGGGAGAGCTCTGATTAATTCCTGCTTCACACAGGCATCCTTCTCAGCGACTTTAGCATTGGGAATAAAGATAAAATCGACTTCTTTCTATAGATGCCTCTAAGCCAGTACAGTTGGCAGATTGCCAGAGTGAGGGCACAGCAAAGGGCAAAATAGATAGGGACCTCTTTCCCTGTCTCCACACTTAATCTACTGAGGAAATGGCAACTTATCTCAATACCAGAGATAACGATTCCTAGAATATTACAAGGGCCAAAGTGAACTGGCACAGCCTTGCAGTGTTGGTCTGGAGTAGGGTCTGATCTTTCAAAAGTAAAAGCGCTTAGGTCTATAAGGGAAAACAGGCTGGTTCTTCTGGTAAATCTTTCTTCAGCCAACCCATTCTATTGTGCTCTTGAGCAAGACACTCACATTAATGATATTACCTGTGTGATTGTGTAATTGGTGGTGGTTGGTTAGCACAGAGACAGTATTTCTGTCACTTGGGCAACTGAGATTCATCACATTTCGTGTGACTGATGGGTCAGAGATTAATGCTGTGCATTTAAGTGCAGTTGACAACAGAGATAAACAGTTATACAACATCCATCCATTTGAGAAAATGTTGTTTCATAAATTCCCTTGACTTATGCAGCATTTTGATTAGTGTCAGAAACCCAAATTCTACAAACTGTCATCCTACTGTGCACCTTTTCAACTTTGCTCTGTGGGCAGAGATGGTTCTAGGCAGCAGTAGGTTCTGGACAGGCTGTAGGCCACTTGATGCTTTTTGGTAAAAGGGATTAAGACATAAGAAGTCACAGATCCGCTATTTAGCTGTGGATCTGAACAAACACTGAAATCACACAAATAATAAACAAATTATCAGAAGGAATACGTAAAAAAAAATAACCAAATACTTTTTATTTCATGTTGATACATTCTTGGACAACACCACAGAGTAGTTGCATGAGTGGCCAAATGTAAATCTCTCCAACAACATTGGCACATAAGCAGCAAGGGCAACATGAATATACTTAGTACAAACAGTAGAAAACATACATGCTTTCTTTTTTTTTTTTTTTTTTTTTTTTAGAGGTATTTACTTTTTTAAATATATACTCATCTTTTTTCTTAACTTCCCCATTGTTTCCAGAAAAAACAAAAAACAAAACATGAAACCAATCAAAGCCATATTCTGCTGTGGGAGAAAGAGGAATTGGTTTACATTAAAGTAAAAGGAACAGAGCAAAACTCAAAAACAGTACAATTCGAGCAGACAGGTGGAGTCAACTGTGTTATGACAAGTGTCATTAAAATCTTTTTTTTTTTTTCAGATTCAACACCAAACATATCAGGCATGCATTGACAACCTCAACATCAACACCTTTAGTTGTATCAGCAGCCAAAGAGGTCACCAGACGTGCAGGGGTCTAGTGAGGCCTGGCCCTTGGAGAGTGGGCTACAGCAGGCTTAGGGTCAACTTCTTCTTCATACACCTACAAAATACTCAGGAGCCATGGATGTGCTGCTGCAGACAAACAGTGCAAGATGGGAATGCTTTCATTATGGGATCACCAAAAACAGCTGAAAAGAGAAAAGGTCTTCACAATACACCTGCTTTGGGCTCTGCTTCCATGGCTGAGAATCTGATTCTGTACTTATTGTGCATGAACAATAATTTCTTTGAACCCTGTCAACAGTGTTGGATGTTTCTGCAAACCAAACACTTTTGGAATATTTCAGAAAAACAAAATATGCAACAAACGTACAATGATGTGCTTAATCTATTCGATTTATTGTCCATAAGGACCGTGGAATTGCACTTACTTTTCAGTAACAATTAGAGTTAGGGATTAAACTGGCAGGATCAGGACTCACATGAGGGGGATGAGGCTTTTAAATAGTTTTACTGAAATGAGTCAGTAAAAGGTGCCAAATAAAAAAGAAAATAAAAATCGAGGGTTTTGTGTGGGACACTTCCAGACCCATACTACTACTACTACTACTACTACTACTTTTCAGTTATAATTAACAATAAAATACAGCATATTATATTTGACCTTCTACTTACTCAAGCAGTCCTTTACATGGGTACTTTGGTATAGATGTATTTTGTTCTGGTCCCTAGCTTTGTAAATTGAGATAGTTGCTTCATTTTGTGCCTTATTTTTGCTATTTCTTGGGCTTGCCCCAATTGTGGGAATGTATGTAAACTTGGTAAACTAATCCAACAGTTGTGCAATAATTCCAAGTTTGTGCTCATTTCTTTGTTCCATAAACTATTTAGTACAGAATCAAATTTCATGTTGCAGCCTGAGCAAAGACCTAGACATCTCAAAGCAAAGAATATGGCTTCAATAACAAATGTGCATTCAAGAAGCAAAATATGAATAGCCATCATTTAGAACGAAAAACAACAACTGAAGTAGGCCAACACTGAGGTCATAACACACACAGGATGTCTGAAAACTCTGTTTGAACAGTTTGAAACGAGTCAAGCTTGTAAGAGGTGCCCAATGTGCATGTCAGAGGCTGGCTGAGGCAACCAACTCAAGTGACATCCCATGGGACCCTTTTGTCACCATAGGAACAACCGCAAACCCCCAAGCCAATAACAGGCCCGAGGCATGTCCACAAAAGTCTCCATCACCTCTTTACAAACTTTTGATAAGATATTTATATTTTCTGTGCTCACTTTCCTGAAGAGTTTCAACCTTCACAAATGTCCTACCTGCCTGGCTTGGCATGTCCCATAATGCACTGCTTTGGCAGGCTGCTGCTGCTTCTGCCACTGCCCACCTCTTTTGGCCAACGGTGGGCCGTGACGTGAACACAAAGTAACCAAAGAAACTGAAACGCCTGCAAAGAAAGATAGGTCCATTTTCTTGTCTGGCGCTGGACACTCGTCAACCATGGCTTCCCTTTTGATTTGTCCAGCCTTTTCTGATGAGGAATGTTTAGATCACAATGTCGTTGTAGCTCACATATTTCTTCTTTCCAGCTGGGCCTATGAAGAAAAAAATAACAAATCAAAATTTTCCTGGTGGAAGTTGATTGCCAAATAATGTGAGATGCTTGGAAGAGTGAAATGAGGTTTGTGATGAATACAGATTGAACAGACTCCAAAGTTCAGAGTTGATTTGAATAGGGTTTTTGAAGTATTTGATAATCACACAAAGTTGATTGATATCCTCTCCAACGCCATCTACTGGTGCAAAGCCGCAATTATGTAGAAGTACCTCATTCAACCCCTCTTCAAAGAGTCTGAACTCGGCCTTTGATATACTGAAGGCTTGAATTATGAACTCTCAAGTACAAGCAGAGGGCACTTATCACGTAGCATTAGCTCCAGCTAAGTGATTTTGTTTGATGTATTAAAAGCGCCTTGTGATTTTTACATGAAGAAATCAGAGATGAGAGAAAATTGTTCAGTAAAATTCAAAATAGAGATGTGCAAAATGTCCTTTTGAATAATGGAGATGTATTGTTTTTCATATTACTATTTACCTAAAAGTAAGGAACAACATTTGTGTATTCTCAAACGCTTCAAGAATATTACTTATTAGGAATAGCTTGGCCAGTGAGGTTGAATTATATTTCTAATAAACTGAGGTTTCACCCTTAGATCTGCCTAAATTAAAACCTGGCCAGGAATGTGCTTATAAACTTGGTAACACTTTACAGTACACAATTTACAGCCTTAATAAAGCTTGAACTGAGAATTAAAGGGCCCATATTACACTATTTTCAGGTCTATGTTATCATGTTATTTTCTCATCAAAAGTTGTATTTTGTTTCATTCACACGTTTTAACACATAAACCCTGCATATTTAGGCCAAGTTTGTCTCTCAAACACAAAACCCTTTGTTCCACCTTGTGATGTCATGTGGTAATAGTAATACAGGAAGGGCTCCTCTGTATATTTAAGGTCCATACACCTTCACTAGAATCACTCGGATAATTTTAACCCTGGAATGCTCAATCTCTACTGAACTCAAAATAAAAGGTAGCTGTTTACTTGAAAACTACCACTACATGACATCACAAGGCAAAGCAGAGCATTTTGAGTTTTGAAGGTGACAATGACAGACTAATAATAAAGGGGTACTCTGATATTCTGACATGGCTTAAAGCTCACAAGGGTCAGTTTTGCATCATATAGGACCTTTAATTCATAATAGCAGTTTAAGGGGTTATGGTATAGTTACACATACACTGATGCAATAAACTTTTTGTATTATGTTATGCCTAAATTTAGACTGAATACTTTTTTCAGTTAATGTTTTTCTTGCACTGTAAAACTATTTGCACCTCTGAAGGTCATCTTGGTTTTGAGAGGTCATAGCTCAAACGATAAAGCATGTGTGGTGAAGGAGCCAAACATCTCTCAGTGGTCTTTGCATCGAGATAATATGTGCAATGGTAAAGTGAAAACCGAGCATTAACCAGATGGGATCAGTGGTCATCCTTTAGTTATCCTATCTCCTTTTTGCAGCATTGCCCCCCACACTGCCTACTGGACACTTCTCGCCCTTTTTAAGTTCACCCAATGACAAATGTGTCCAAGCCATAAGCCCATCATTAATCATGCCAAGGAGAAAGCGCAGAAATGACACGCGATGCATATTCTTCACTAATACAACAGCAGGCTTTGAATATTAGCAATTAGTTTATCGGAACTTTTGTGTGTACAAGCTGCATGGATAATTATAATAATAAATAATAAATAATTCAGTTTTTTAGCTATAGACAGGCTTAATCCCAGGGGATAAAAAAACATATCTTCAGGTAAGGATTTGTATTCTTCTCCATGTGCTTCCTGAATCAATAGTGAATATGTAAAAAGGCAAATTACTTAAGGGACTATGTTAATCCCTCTACTCAAATCAACAAAGGAAAAGTGGTTTAAATCAATTTGTCTTCACACGTTCTTCCAAATAGTTAACCCACATGTAAAGAACTTATAAGAATTATTCAGTGAAGTTCTAAATTTAAGTCTTTTCTTTTTTACTTTTTGTAATCACAGGGGGTGCTACAGAGAAAAAAGGTTTGCGAGATATGGAAGCAGCACTTGTAAGGATTCTTTGTGAGAGTAGCTGAAGCCGTATGAGTTTAAGAGACGTGGACGTCTTTGTTGTATAAGAAATGGACTTGTGGAGGAAGGGACAGGGACCTTATAACAGAAGAATCAGGGAGATTTGGCCTTTGAGGAGAGGCCAAATCCAAAATAACAGGCTGAGATAGGAGTCTTTGTTGTGACGAGAGAGGTGAGGAGAGAAGAGTGCAGGATGCCATTGAAAGTGATGCTGTATAGAAGTGAGGCCACTGTGAGGCTAGGATAGTGGAGAGGGTTTGGGAGCGAGATTGGAATTGCAATTGTAAATGCATTGTAATATGATATCTAAAGTCTAAGCTAAGTCTGAGTCACCATTTAGACATTGTGCTTGATTGTGTTACAAGTACTGAGAGATATTGTCAAACTGAAGAAGCTTTTTAAACCAGACATAGTCGCACTAGCCAAATGATTTATTTATGAATATGCAATCTTGTATCTATGGCTCATTTCGACAATGTCTGAAACCTATAAGTACAGCGTTTCATTTATTGCAGTTTCTTTTTAATGTGTCTTTAAATCCAGCCTATGTTTTACTATTAAACATTAGTCTACTTTATATGGAATTTCTTGTCTGTGGATAGTGCTAAAGATTGCCTCTAGGCCAGGACTGCATTGAAAAGGAGATCCCAGTTGGACTTTGGAAAGCCTGCATGAAAGAAGGAAGAAAATACCAATAAGCCTAACCTAAACAGGAGGAGGGAAGAGAACCAGGTCTGACCCAGTCCGACAGATGGCTCCAGAGGTCTGTGGGGAGCCATGACAGAGCAGCTGCCTGCCAATGCTACGACTACACTTGGGCTGTGCGCCTTCCAGCATAGACACACTTGGATTAGCAACACATGCTATGGGTCCAGAGTCTCAGTCAGTTAAACACACTCGCATAGCCCCCACTGTGTAATAAAAACTAGGCTGATTGATGATGGAGGATTCTCAATGTCCACAAAGGAATAGTTCGAGAAGCAAGAAAAACACTCACTGTCCCTTGTCATTAAAAAGAAAAAAAAAAACATGACCCACATGGAGCTACAGTGGTACCTCACCTTACGAAATTAATTCGTTCCAGAAGTGGTTTCGTAACGTGAAAAATTCGTAAGTTGAGTAGCTATTTCAATGGAAAAACCTGATTCGTTCCAAGGCCCCGATCCAAGTTCTTTTTTTTTTTATAGTGTAACTTTTTTTTATAGTGTAACATTGTGTTCTGTGTGTTTCTCACATTTGTCTCTCGTTTAAACACTCAAACTTTCATAGATTTTCAACAAAATGTATTAACAGTGAAGTGGGGGAGGGGGGAGAAAACTGCGCTCTGACACGTGTGATAGCGCAGCATGACCCGGCGCAGAGCTGATAGCATGATAGCAGGTCTAGACCAAGGTCTAAACCTGGACTGGACCAGGACTAAACCTGGACTAAACCAGGACTAAACCTGGACTAAACCAGGACTAGACCAGGTGGATTAAAGCAGCGAGGAGGGGACGGCACGCAGTCTGAGCGCATGAACGAGACCCATGCAAGGGCTCCTCCTGGTTTAGTCCAGGTTTAGTCCTGGTTTAGTCCAGGTTTAGTCCTGGTTTAGTCCAGACCACCGCGGCTCCTCTAGATCTCCTCTAGACCTGGTCAGGTCTAGAGGAGGTCTAGACCACCGTGGCTCTTGCATGGGTCTCGTTCATGCGTTCATGCGCTCAGACTGCGTTCTGTCCTACTCGCTGCTTTAATCCACCTGGTCTAGTCCTAGTTTAGTCCTGGTTTAGTCCTGGTTTAGTCCTGGTTTAATCCTGGTCCAGTCCAGGTTTAGACCTTGGTCTAGACCTGCTGTCAGCTCCGCGCCGGGTCATGTGCGCTATCACACACGTGTCAGAGCGCAGTCTTCTCCCCCCTCCCCCTTCCCCCCACACTTCACTATTAATAATTTTGTTGAAAATCTATGAAAGTTTGAGTGTTTAAACGAGAGACAAATGTGAGAAGAGTTTAAATCCAGTCTGAGAAAAGCGTATAATGTGTGTGGCTGAGCGCGCATTATTTGAATTTTTGAGATTTCGCGTTTCGTAACTTGAATTTTCTTTCGTATCTAGAGACCAAAATTTACCGTGAAGGCGTTTCGTAACTTGAAATTTTCGTTTGTTGGGTCATTCGTAAGGTGAGGTACCACTGTATTTGGTTTATGCTCTAGCAATGTATACATATTTAGAGCTGATTCTATGGTGTGGATTGGTATCTATTTCATTTTAGGAACAACTTGCCACTGAAGTTACAACATTAATTTGTATTCTGAAGACCCATATTCTCTTTTAACTACTAGGCTATTCATATGCTGTTTGACATATTTGTATTGGTTGGATTTTGATGAAATGCAGCACCTTTTCTTTTGAAAACATTTTTAATTTACCTGGGATTTTGATAAACCTTGGCACATTTCCTTCACAGTAGCACTGGGTTAAACACTTCCATTTCATTCAGTCCCAATTCTCTTTATTTGGGTATAAAATCAAGCCTCAGGTGATCAACATAACTTGATTTAAAAAAAATAAAAAATCCAGGATTGAATCTTGTCTGAAAACTAACTGAAATGGTAAAAACTTGTAAATAAAATCAAGCATCTTTTCCAGCAGCTTTTGGTGATATACAGCCAAGACAAAGTTACAGGGCTGATGCACACTAACTTGCATTCATTCACCATTTAAAGGGATATGCCACCCCCAGGTCAAACTTGGGCATCTCCCCACAGTCCAGAGACTAAAATAAGTGATGAAAAGCGTTTTCCTGGTCACCCAGCCATTGTCCGAGTCTCTCAGCACTGACCGCCGCGCGCAGCTGCAGCAACTCCGCGTTAAACTGGAGTCTAACGTCGCCAGAGAAAGATTTCGGCCAAAAGGAATTCATTTTCTCGATGAAAAAAAAAACCCGAAAAAGAGAGCCAAAGCACACAGGGGAATCCCTGTTATGCACCACGTTGGGAGTTCCCCTGTTACGCAGCGTGCTGTGTGCTTCGGCTCTGTTTTTCCGCACTGAAAAATAGTTCCCACCCAAAATGACCAAGTCAAGCTCTCCGTGTTGATTTGCACATTTATTTGCACTCGATATGAATGCGCACTACACAGAAAGTAATTGGGAAAAGCATCGAGCAAATTAATTCCTTTTGGCCGAAATCTTTCTCTGGCGACGTTAGCCTCCAGTCTAACGCAAAGTAGCTGCAGCTGCGCGCGGCGGTCAGTGCTGACAGACTCGGACAATGGCTGGGTGACCAGAAAAACGCTTTCCATCACTTATTTTAGTCTCTGGACTGTGGGGAGATGCCCAAGTTTGACCTGGGGGTGGCATATCCCTTTAAGACTCTCAATGTACCAAACACTGGACATACAGGAGCAACCTCCATTATCCTTAGTTTTAAGGGTTTTCAGTGCAGCTTACATTAACTAGTATGCCACTGCAATAAAAATGTTGGCATACAACTTGATCAACAAATAATTTGAGCTCTTTTTTTGCAAGCTTTGTTAGTTATGTTCAAAGTTAGTCTCAAGGGTCAGTTAAACTGCTTCATGGAGTCTCCCACAATAACTGAACATAAGAAAACAGGTATAAAAAGTCAAATCTCGCTCTGGCCGCTCTCCTTGTGGAAAAGTTATGAGTGAAGTGAATGATGGTGATAAAGAGCGGTGGATAAACCCTCTCTGCTCACAGTGTCAGACTGAAGCATTTTACCCATAAATCTCTGTTTCTCAATGGGCAGCCCCTCTCCACATCTCCACTATATTGTATATGGATCAAGGTCAAGGTAAAGCAGGAGTAGAAGATTAATTTGTTCTTACCTCAGATAAATAATGAAATTAGCCTGTCAGGGGGAGAAAAACATGATTTGGTAAGTTGCCCATTAAGAGATGGCAATTGGATCAAAATGTTATCTTAAGACATGGAGATTGGAGCTTTTGGGTTTGTTCTTTTTGTACATCATAGTCAAAAGAAAATATCATAAGGAAAGAATAAGAATATTTAAACTGTATAAACATCATTTTAAACATCAAAATCATCGTCTCTTGCAATTTCTTCATATGCATTTTAACATAAGATAGCAAACATAGAGGACAATAGAAGTCAAGGAGCACCTTATAAAAACATAAATAAATGAAGATGTAATTTTAGCTAAAATTGCATTATGTAACCTTTCCGGTTGTCTCTAAAGAGATGTTATTCCTTTGCCTAGAATGTTTCACAGTAGGGCATAAAACATATCTATCTTAATGGAGAACAGCAGGTGGCACCTCTTAAGAATTTCTGTCAGTGCTGTTGTAGTAGGCAAGATAGATACTTTGATACCTTACTGTGGAGCAGGCAAAGCAAACAATATTCCCATGAGACGAGCACACAGGTAGCAGACTTCCCCACCAGAAAAGTTACATAGTACACCTTTAACTATTGCATATTTTTTGTTTTAACCCTGGGTCTACCGGAATAGTCTAGATCCTTAACACAACCGCTGACACTAAAAGACACCATCTGAGCTTTATTATGCCACACATTGTGTTTTACCTATTTGTATTACAGTATATACAAGTTTACTGTACTTTTGCTATGGGTATACTGTATATGATGTTTTAGTCATGGTGTTTATTGTCTTGTTTATCAAATGTTTAATGTTCACTGTGGGCCTTGGGAGTGCAGCAATTTCAAATCCTGTGTGTGCAACATGTACATATGTTTTTTGACAACAAAGCTGACTTTGAACAAGTATGTAGTGTAGTGCTAGGCCTGTCACAATAATGACTACCGTATTTTTCGGACTATAAGTCGCTGTTTTTTTCATAGTTTGGCCATGGGTGCGACTTATACTTAGCGACTTATGTGTGGAAAAATTACATGTGAAATTATATTATTATATTATTTCACATGTTATTTTCACACCAAACCGCAAGATGGCGCTCTAGGCCTGTGTTGATAATTTCAACACTGCCGTTCTAAATACAACTGAGAAGGGCTAAACAAAAATGGTACTGAAAAGAAAGTCATATTCTGATAGTTTGGTAAACTTGTTAGCATGTTCTTTATGCTAGAGTTATCTGAATAACTCTTAATATGTACCAGGCATGTCTGTCATGTAACGTTAGTATTCCATACACTTATTCAGCCTGTTGTTCTCTATTTTATTTTTATTTTAAAATAAATAAATAAAGATGACATGTATGTTTTTGGTGTTGGATTTTTCAAATAAATTTCCCCCAAAATGCGACTTATACTCCAGTGCGACTTATATATGTTTTTTTCTTCTTAATTATGCATTTTTTGGCTGGTGCGACTTATAGTCCGAAAAATACGGTATATTGCTATTTATTTATCGCAGCACATTTTTTTTTAACAGTATTGTAGATTTTTTGGTATAAATCTGCTGGGTTTGTGTGTCAGTGGCATTATTTAGTATATTTGCAATATTATTGTGTATTGTGCACTGTGTAACTTTTTCAGTTGGAGGTCCATCACTTTCTTGTTTCTATGGAAATGTCATTGCTCTGCTTAGAATGTTCCACAATATGACATCAAACAGATCAACCTCACATTTATTCAATTACAGGTGGGTTTATTGCTCAAAAATACCTAGAAAAACAGGCATTCTGACTGGGAGCGGGGTTGCCTCTCCACAGATCTGACTTGTAAGTTGGTCTGGTTTGGTCTCCCTGAAGATAGAAAGGTGAAATACTCTACTGTGAAACATTCCAGACAAAGCAATAACATATGAAGAAAAGAATTTGACGGACCCTCCATCAGAAAAGTTACAGAATGCACCTTTAATTCAGCACTATATCACACTTCAAAAATTCGTTACCATGATAAGCCTGTAAAATGCTTTAGCACATACTGTTGGGGTCGACGTTTTCACACAGCTCGGTCTTGGCCTCTCCATTGGGTCGATCGCTGGCCTTGTGGGACAGTCTGGTGGACATGGTGGCGGCTGTCACCACGGCTTTGAAGGAACGCTTCCTCTTCTGCACGTTGAGCTCTGGGTGGAAGATAATGACGTAGACTTTGGGCATGTAGAGCATCCCCAGTGCCACAGACGCGCTCAGGTTCATGGAGATGGTCAGTGTTGTGGTCTGGATGTACAGCTAGAAGACAGCCAGGGGAAAGATGGTTAGGTACGTGGTAGAAAATGTTTTGAAGGTATACATATGGACAATGTGTTTGAAATCAAGGCGTTTCAGCTGCCTCTTATCAATATATTTCCTGATCTGTGTTTTAACATTGTTTTCTCATCACTAACAATCCTGGAATTGTGTTTTGTTTCATTCGCACATGTTTTACACACAAACCAGGCATATTTAGGCTGAGTTCTTCTCCTCTGTTCCACCTTGTGGTGTCAGGTAATAAAGAAGTGCTCTGCTGTGTTTCTAAACTCCACCGACTACACCTTCACTGGAACCATTTCGATGATTTCAGCTCTGGATTTGCCAATCTATAGTGAATAAATTCTATCATGGCTCACAAGAGTAAATTTTGCATTATATAAGCCCTTTAAACACAGTGGTAACACTCTTAAATAACTGCACTTAATTAGTATAAACAAATACTTAAAGTGCAGTTATACAGTAAATACACTCGTAAAAACACTCTACTACTTGGATAACACATTTCAATAATAATAATAATAATAATAATAATAATAATAATAATAATAATAATAATAATACTGCAACTCCTTGAAGGCCATGTCAGTCATTCATCTACTACTTTATCAAAGTATCCTTCTATCACTGAAACTATAACTGAAAGTCAAAAGAACAGTTCTTTCGATTTGCCCCAAAACATGTTTTTCCCAATGTAATAATACAAAAAGTATTGTCCTAAATTTGATTTAAACAAGAAGTTTACTTTCAGGAGTTACTGACCTCATAACAAGATGGTACATTGTCTTGATACATTTTATAATGTACTCAATTTTTTTCCCTTTTAATGATCCCATGTGTTGGAAGCACACACCTCTCTCCTACAACAACTGCAGACAGCTGGACCACCTCATCAATGTTTTATGTCCTGTGTATATTGCACTTGCATCTGAAGCCGTGGCCCTGTGAACCCAATAGCAGGCTAATATGAGGCAGGGTGATTGCATAAAGAGACCCGAGCAGGGCTGTAATGGCCTTTTCAGAGTACCTTTCCTCCAGCTCTGCCTCCCTGTCTTTATGTGTTATGAGCAGTACGTGTTAGCACAGTGATGGATGCCATTTACAGTCACAACCTGGGGACCACTACATGTACCAAACCAGAGACGTGGGCTTTAAGAACACATTCAAGATTTATAGACAGTATGCGCAAGTTTCAGGGAAATAATTTTACTAGATTTTGAAACGTGGAATGAACCAGTGTTGAAAACACAATGACTGTGATTAAATGCACTCTCAAAATCTCATTAGTATCAGATTTTTGGAGTTCTAAGACTATTAAAAAAAACAGCAAAAACATCTAATTTCTTTCTGATTATGGTCCCTCTGATTAGTCACATCAGAGTTTGTGTGTGCACGTCATTTAAATTGGTCCAGAAATAAGGTTTGGGCATGTATGTAAATAGACCTGTCACAGGAATACATTTTGAAGTGCGATATATCGCAGAAAATAAATATATTATTGATGATATACGATAATATTGAAACTAATTTATGCCATGGACACAGTAACCCAACAGATTTAAATCACAACAATTATTCAAAATGTAGAATATTGTTGAAAAAAATGATGAGCTACAACAGCAGAATGAAACATTTCAGTCTGCAATGAGACAACCTTAATAACGCATGACCCATCAGCAAATATTACTATTCTTCAATGTGGACACACAATCATATCTATATAATTTCTGCATCATTTATAATTTTAAATACTCAATCTACTCCACATTGCTTACATTGCCAAGCCATGTTGCAGTCAGACAAAAATGACAAACCAACCAACCACGCAAAAATGTTTTGCTAACCAATAAACAATTGATCCACCACATACCACGGTATGGACTACTTTGCATGTAGCTTTAGTCAATGATTTACATCCATCTCACAAATATGGATGAACTGTAAAGCAAATAAATGTTTTAAAAAATATTATCCATCCTGTCCTTATTTTTAAAGAGCCCATATTATGCTATTTTCTGATCTATGTTATGATTTTGTTTCCTCATTACAAACATACCAGGAGTTATGTTTTGTTTCATTCACATGTTAACAAACAAACACTGCATATTTAGGCTGAGTTCTTCTCTCAGAAAACACTCCTTGTGATGTGTTCCACCTTGTGATGTCATGTGGTAATACAGGAAACTCCTAAACCTTCACTAGAATAATCTGGATCATTTCAGCCTTGGAACTGCCAATCTTTACTGATCAAAATGTAAAAGGAGCTGTTAATGTGAAAACTACATCACAAGCTTTGGAGATGAAGACAGATAAATAATAAAGGATTATGCATGTGGGCTTAACTCCACAACTCCAGCATTAAAACATGGCTTATAGATCACAAACATCAATTTTGTATTTTTTGGACCATTAACGTATGGCACATGTAAATGTTTATAATGTAATTTGAAATGTATACCCTACATTTTTATCCTGCCAAGACCAGACCCAGAGGTAACGTATGGTCCACCAATTGATTATCAATCCTACCCACCAGTATGTCCACTCTCCAACCCATCCTATTGCTACATTCCCCAAACATTGAACAACTGAACCATTTTGTCCTTTGTCAATTAAATCTGGACAACTGGAAGCATTCTTATTGTAAAGGCCTCAACTCTGGTATCGGAGCAAGAGACAAGTTTTATTGGTCAATTGATTTGGGCCAAACATCTCACACAGCCATAGACAGTATAACACAAATACTAGAAACCAATTATCCCTGACATAAGCTCAACTAACCACTATATAATTGGAGCAGCGTGGCTCTAGTGAGGTATTGATTCTCTCCTAGCTTGTAAGAAAGTGAATGTATTTAATATCTCTCCAAATGTCAAGCTGTTTATGTGCTTGTTGTCAGTGATCAGCACAGACAAAACAATGCTTTCTTCAGCAGCATGCAGAGAGATGCCCCAGAATGAGCTCAATGTCAGCCTGACTAATGAAGCAGAAAGCAAATGGAAATCGGGTCTGATTTGTTCACAGCTGTTTGTATCATTGCCACTGCCAAGTCGGTGAGGTGAGATAAAACAGCCCTTGTGATGAGATGACATGGCAGATATGGCAACTGCACAAAACCACAGGATTGATATTGTCAGGGATTACACAACAAGACCCCATAGTCTTTTATGCTAACATGAAAGTAATATGCATATTTAACAGGTGAGAAGATACGGTTTTAAAGAATAAATATTATGCATTATTTGTTGATGGCCTTTAAACATGCTCTCCAGGACTTTGCTCTGGCATTTCATGTTTTACAACTTAAACTAATTACTATCCTCTACTCTATACACCATGTCATTATCATTCCAGGTGCTAAACTGCAAGTGCAATGTGAAAAATAGCTTTTTGTGGTGGTGTTTCATGTGATTTACCAAGTGTGTCTATTATTATTTATGTAAGTGTTCTACGAGTGCAAAAGTTTGCGTGCCTCTGCTGCCATGGACTATTGAGCTGATGGCAAATTAAAGTTTGCCTCTACTTCTGAACATTCTCACAGAGCGTTTGACTCAGGGAGTGTCTGATGAGATCCGAGGAATATAGACATACAGTACGCTCTGACTGGACCCTGCAGTCTCCACTTTAGGACCTGAGACAGACGCGTGAAAGCCCTATTTCATGGGCAGCTGCTGTGAAATGCTCTGGTTCAGGCTTGCGGGAGTCAGGGCCAAAGTGTCCCAGGTAAAGATTATTGCTTTGTTAATCAGCGTGTTATAATTTTATCTTGTTGGTCCTTTTTAAAGCATTTAAAATGACTTTGCCATTAATTTCACTTTGTCTTTCATTCTTTATATATACGTAAATTGCAACAACTTTCCTTTGTAAAAAGTTTGCATCTGTCTCTTCTGTCATACTCAGTGGTGAAAGTAAAGCGGTGTGCACCGGAACGGCGTACCGGTATAAAATTCACAGCCGGTACGCAGCACCGCTAAGAGAATATGGTTAATGGTGGCCAAAACCCACAATTAAAAAAAAAAGTAAAGTGCTGTGGAAGTTGTGGTTGTAATAAGAAACCCGAAAACTTCTCACATTTTAGACTCAAGAACGGTGAGTCGTATTAACACACAAGAATATCGGAAAAAGGAGCTGTGCTAGAACACAAAAGCAGCGTGTCAAAAGTCAAGCCTTTCTTAAAGGGACCGCAACTATTATTAGAAGCAGTGAATTTATAACCAAGTGCTTAACCAAGAACTGAGCAAAACCCGCATGGCAATGCTGTAACAACACAGTTAAGAAGGTGAATTATGCATACATTCATGAGTGCACTACAGTGCGCTATTTAAGTAGAAAACACAAACAACCACACTATGCCATTCGAGAATAACTGAAAGCTACCCGAAACTCTCGTGCAGAGATATCTGCAGTCTGTTAAGCAAGGATTGTCAAAACTTATCTGACTGTAGCCATGAAAGTAGCCTAAACCATTGCGGGGCGGTACTGCGCACTGGTAGAAGATTTAAGGCCGGCGCGCTGTCTGCACCTGTAAGAGAGGGTTTAGGCTGACTAAAAACACTTAGGAAATTAGTCATTTTCGCTGTTTAATAAGAAAACATATCTATGCACAATATGTTATTTTTGACCAGCTCTGATGAAGACAATAGCATGTTTAAAGTAGTCATAGAATCTGTGAAATGCGTCAGCAGCCGCTTCATTTACAGTGCTGTGCATTGACCAAAGCTTTCGTAGGCCCACAAAAATATGAAATAATTAAGTATATTAAAAAAGTTATTTATCTATGAAAAAGGTGTAAAACGTTTAAAAAAAAAAAACCCGGGTAAAACAAGTTTATTTTTTTTTTAAACGGTAAAGTGATGCACTGGACATTATAGCACCTGTAAGAAATGAAAAGTACTTTCACCACTGGTCATACTATACTATCATGCAGTTGTTGAGCTCATAATTGTAATGAATCTGACAGCAGTGTTGGGAAAGTTCATTTTCTACATGAACTAGTTCAAAGTTCAGTTCACACATTTCAAAATGAACTAGTTCGTTCATAGTTCATAATTGTTTATAGTTAGTAGTTCGTTCATAGTTCCAAAAAATGAACTGGTTCATAGTTCTTTTTTTTTTTCCAATACATTGCTGCGAGCTATTATTTTTCAATATCATTGCCAAAGCCCATATAGAACCATAGACAGCAATTATTATTAGGGCTGTCAGTTTAACGCGTTAATTAGATCAATTAATTACACTGCTAATTAACGCGTTATAAAAATTAACGCAATTAATTATGAGCGGCAATTCAATGCGCACGCATTTTAAATTTGGCGTGCGGGGCCTTTGAACGGCGAGTTTATTTATAAAAACGTGACGGAGCAGGTCCATCTTGGACGCGATTTCATTGGACGAGACAGCGATGAGAAATGCCGTGCTACCACTGGTCGGCATACAGAGACGAATGCAGTTATAATAGGGGAGAGCATGTGAAGACGCACGCGCCCGTTTTCAACCCTTTTCAATTCCCATAACCTCTCCAGCGTGTTCTGCCGTGACTAAGGGTGCACACTTAGACGTTTTGACTTAGTCAGTTTTGCCCATCCGAATCGCGCTAAACCCGATCATTTACTCACCCCGCGCTGCTGCCTCCTCCCTCCTCCCGTGGTGCGATGGTCCGGACACATCCACACCGGGAGTTTAAATCCTCCTCGCGGGTTCCGGGAGTGATGTGAGCCATGAGTAATTTTCACGGGCAATTATTTGTATTCTCTGTATATTTGAAGCCTTGTATATTAACGTAGGAGTAAAGGACGCCATCATCTACTTTCTGCAGCGGGCGCTCACCCACATTGAGACCGCCGGGAGTGCTGTGAGAGTCATGTTCTTTGACTTCTCCAGTGCCTTCAACACCATCAGGCCGGCGCTGCTGCGGGGGAAGCTGGAGGACGCGGGAGTGGATGGACATCTCGCTGCCTGGACCATCGACTACCTCACTGACCGTCCACAGTATGTGCGGCTGCGCGGCTGTGAGTCAGAGGTGGTAGTCTGCAGCACGGGGGCCCCCCAGGGTACTGTCCTCTCACCCTTCCTCTTCACCATATACACCTCGGACTTCACATACAACACGGACAGCTGCCATCTCCAGAAGTTCTCCGACGACTCGGCCATTGTGGGCTGTGTGTCTGAGGGGAACGAGCTGGAGTACCGCTCGGTCATCAGTGACTTTGTGGACTGGTGTGGGCGCAACCACCTGTGCCTTAACACCAGTAAGACAAAGGAGCTGGTGATCGACTTCAGGAGGAGACCACTACCTCACTCACCGGTGAACATCCAGGGGCAGGACATAGAGACTGTGGACAGTTTCAAGTACCTGGGTGTTCACCTCAACAATAAACTGGACTGGTCCCACAACACCGAGGCCCTGTACAAGAAGGGCCAAAGTCGCCTCCACCTCCTGAGGAGACTGAGGTCCTTTGGAGTGTGCAGGCCTCTGCTCAAGACTTTTTATGACTCTGTGGTGGCCTCTGCTCTCCTCTATGCTGTCCTCTGCTGGGCCCCGAGCAGCACAGAACGGGACAGGAAGAGACTTAATAAGCTGGTCAGGAGGGCCAGCTCTGTCCTGGGCTGTCCTCTGGACTCTGTAGAGGAGGTGGCTGAGAGGAGGGTGCTAGCCAAATTCACGTCCATCATGGACGACACCTCTCACCCTCTGCACCGGACTGTAGAGAAGCTGAGCAGCTCCTTCAGCAGCCGACTGAGGCACGCCCAGTGCAAGAAGGAGCGCTACTGCAGATCCTTCATCCCCACCACCATCAGACTGTATAATTATACTATATAGTCCCAATGTGCAATATCTTTTTTTCTCCATACTCTACTAGTTACTGTTCTTCTTCTTATTTTTATTACTTATTTTATTATTACTTATTTTGTCCCATTCTTGCCTGCATGCACGTTTTCTTTCTTGTTCAAACTGTCCCTGCCTGGAGCTACTGTGGCAAGTAAATTTCTCCTGTGTGAGATCAATAAAGTCTTATCTTATCTTATCTTATCTTATCTTATCTTATCTTATCTTATCTTATCTCTCTTCAGTAGTGGGTTTATTTGTTGTACAAGGATGAGACAGTGCTGACCTGGTGTTTGGGATCAACAAGCAGGTTGTGGCCATACCTGCTTGTCAAAGCCTGATCTCGTCAGATCTCAGAAGCTAAGCAAGGCAGGGCCTGGTTAGTACTTGGATGGGAGACCAGTGGGAATTCCAGGTGCCACAGTGGGGTGCCAGTTGCAAAAACTGTTGTTGTGTCCTTAGGCAAGACACTTCACCCACATTGCCTAGTATGAAAGTGCGTGAGTGTGGTGGTGGTCGGAGGGGCTGATTGCGCAGATTGGCAGCCTCGCTTCCGTCAGTCTGCCCCAGGGCAGCTGTGGCTACAAAAAAGTAG
This sequence comes from Paratrypauchen microcephalus, assembly GCA_036785185.1. Classification (NCBI taxonomy): domain Eukaryota; kingdom Metazoa; phylum Chordata; class Actinopteri; order Gobiiformes; family Gobiidae; genus Paratrypauchen; species Paratrypauchen microcephalus. The sequence continues at coordinate 16,996,920 of JAVJIX010000005.1, read as the reverse complement.
CTTACCACCACCAAGTGTGGAGTGAATGAACAATGAACTGTAAAGCGCTTTGGGTATCATGAAAGGCGCTATATAAATGCTATGAATTATTATTATAACAAGCCACAGTAGCTCCAACTACTATGAGCTCTGCTGTACAATTTTGAAGAAACAACACAGCTCAAAGAAACTCAGTGCCAAGGAAAACAGGAAAGTTCAGATACATGGATAAAACAAAACACAACTCAAGTCATATATTTGAACTCCAGCATGCTAGTTGCACAGCTCTGAGCAAATTACACATTAAATTGGGCAATTTCAAAAGTCCTTTAATTGTTCTATGTTGTCTTTTTGTAATTTTTTTTCTGTCTTATGTACCTATGGACAACAGATGGAAATTAACACCTTTCATCATCTGGCATATGTACACTGTAACCATAAAAGCTCATTAGTATGCACTGTCCAAATGAGACGTCAATATCAAAGTCATCCATTTAAAAAAGATAGTAACTTTATTATTCCTGTCAAACAACACAACGGGTTACTTAGTTTTACAAATATAATGAATGATTCAACACCGATAAAATGGATGTGTGCTGAACTAGAAGAGAGGCAGCAGTGTAATTAAGGGATATTGTCATTGATTTGGGATGAAGTTAGTCCAGAGGAGATATTTGGAGCTTCTGTGGCAGGATGACAGAGGGGTGATAGAGTAAATAAATGAATAGACTGAAGGGTGAAAGGTCGCAGTATGCAATTGACTGCAAAGAAAGCAAAGTGAGGTTTTGCATAGAGTTTCATATACAGTAGCTCTAATTACAAACTGTCCATACTGTAAGACAATGCTCTTATGAATACAGTTGTGGCTGGTTCACTTACATGGGGGAAAGAAAAAACAAAAAGCAAACAAACACCTTTATTCCCCTTTAAAGGTGTGTAACTTTTTTGGTGGAGGGCCTGTCAAATGTATCTCTGGAGATGTTACAACTTAGTTTGGAATGTTTCACAGTATGGTATTAAACCTTTCTATCTTCATGGTCAGATCTGCGGAGAAGCAACCCCCACTAACAGTCAGAATGCCTGTTTTTGTAGGTATTTTTTAGTTATAAAATCACCTGTAATTTAATCAATGTAAGGCAGAGTTTTTAAAGATCCCATGACATGGTACTTCTTGATGCTTTTATATGGCTCCTTAATGGTTCCCTAATACTGTAAATGAATCCTTCTTCAAAATCAACACTCAGTGCATGAGAAACAGAGATAAGATGAGAAAGAGTCATAAAAATCACTCTCAAACTCTTTATTCTGGGCGTTGTTGCTTGAATGCAAATGAGGAGAAAAGAGATGGCCAACAGTAGAGGGTGGGGACGTGGCCAAACTCTCCGCTCAGAGCTCAGAGCCAACAGCTGATCCATTTCCTTGTTTTTGCACGGGGGAGAGATTTGAAGCGTTCCATTGAAAAATAAACACAATTCCACAGAAAATAAAATTAAACCACTGCTGTTCAAAGGTCCAGAGGCTCAGATAAAGGACTTCCGAGCCTAGAAACACTCGGACGTGCCTCCAGGCAAATAAAAAAACGCATTTCACATTGCCTAGCGCATTCACAGTCCAAACTCTCTGGGCGTGATTTACAGAGACGCTGAGTACAGACAGACGGGGGTGGAACTGCATTTGCATTTCTTTTTTCGATCTGACGTCAATAAGGTGCCTTGTTCAAACTCGCCCGTTTGAGCTCCGATTTTTTGTAACGCAGAAAAGGATCGCAAATGCTCAGTTTAGACATTTCACAACTTTTAACCATGGGGGGGGGGCTAAACAGGGTAGGGGAGCTCACATTAACGTTCAAAAACCTCAGAAAGTGAAAATTTCATGCCATGGGACCTTTAAAGCCATATTGTGGAACATTCCAGGTAGAGTAAAAGCAAGCAGGTGTCGGACCCCTAAACAAAAAGTTACATAATACACCTTTAAAAGTTTCTGAAGTTGCTGATCTGTTTGAAAAGAATAAGCCAGTGTATACCTTTGTGAGATATTGGGTGTCACCCCACGTCTTTTGTGTTTGAACAATTTGTGCCAAATTGCCGTGGTGGGGATCCAAGTGTGTGGGCGAAAAAAAAAAAAAAAATCCATTAATTATACCTCCCTGGGCTTCCCAAACAGGGCAGTAATGTGACCCTCATTTTGATGCAGTGGCAGACAGGAAGCAGTGTGGGAGGAGAGCGAGGTGCCACTGCTTGGAAACTGGGTCATATCATCAACATCCAAAGTTATTGCTTACTATACTTACTTCCACACGGGACGATAAATGAACGCTTGGCTCAACTTAAATACTTTTTTCATTAGCATCCCTGCCAACTTCAAAATCCAGGGGGAAAGTGTATCATATTGGGGGAATCACATATGGAGGCCAAGTGACAACAGTAACAACAGCAGTTATGCAAGACAACAATATTACCACTGTGGGAAGTGAAATGATGTGAGTGCTCAGCTGGGTGTGTGATGTGCAGCAAATATATAGACAAAATGAAGCCCAAACCATCCTTCTCTTTGTGCCTTAGGGAAACAAGTCAAAGTCTAATCTGGCTGCAAAAATAAGCATTTGCATAAATGCCATGCTGTCTGCCATTGTTGACAGAAGGTGCAGGCTTTTACGCAGATCTCCTCAAGCCATTGTAATTTCTTCGAACAGAAACAAACTGAAATATTTGTTATCTGTTTATTTGAAAATGCCATGTTGAATCATAAAGATGGAGCACTTTGTAATAGTGGGACTCTTGAATTTGTTTGTTTCAAATGATCTGTGACTCCACTTGATCTTTATTCATGGTGGCTGCCTTGATAAAAATCAAATAGCACTTGTTTGGTTAACCTCAATGCGTAGCGTTTTCGCAGGACCAAAGACTTAGCTGTAGGCGTCATTCCCTTTGATATAGTTTCTTACAAAATGTTTTTGTAGATTTGGTTAGTTCACATTTAGTTTTAGCAGCTTTTAGGCTTTACATAACAAGGGTAAAGGACAGGGTAAAGCAAAGGGAGGTAAAGGACAGGTAGGGCATTCAGCAAACTGTCACAGCCAGAAATCAACCTCACAACAGTCACTACGTTTACATGCACACAAACTCCAAGTGCTTCACATTTCAAATCGTCCACTCTTACACACTCCATTCTACATGCAGGTCATATATGAGGGGTGATAAAAACAGCTGTCATACATATAAGTTGACTTCTGGCAGATGTACATAACCAAAATCCCATTTATGTTTATGTTATGATTATTTGACATGCTCAGATAGGAATATTTGCTCTCCACAGCTCAAACATACTGAAAAACACACTGAAGCTCCACTGTAGTTCTCGAGATCACATGCCTTTTGAAAAATGATTCAAAGTAGACCACAGTACTCAACACAATCATTGAGACCTGCAAATGTACTGCATCTTAGCCTACTCAATCACAAGGCAGTGATTTAATGTTTAACACGACTTATACATGTTAACTTACTATTTTTTTTTATTCACGTGCATGACACCAGTTTATGATGCCTGCACTGAGTCTATATTTCCAAACAACAGAAATTCTTACTATTATGTAAAGTTGGTAAATCTCTTAAAGCTTCATGGGTCTCTATTGGGTGTACTATTTGGTGTAATTTACATCATCCCCATTGACACGGTTTGGGTTGTGCCAGTGTAAAGCTACAATATGAAAGTCTGCTGGCAGTCCACATGAGACTGTAAAAGATTTGCTTTTTAAAATGTCCGTTTATTCCTCATTGCTCAGTGAGTTTCACGGCTCCTCTGACTTTCCTCTGGTGTGACAAGCCCTGCATCCTTTATGAACATGGGATAGGATTTACATAAAAGAACCTGTGTTCACTGACCTAAATACAAAAGACTCATCCCATACAGCCCCATACAGCATGACTAATAGAATTTTCATGTATAAATATGTATGGGTGGGTCATGCATAGATCAAGGTCTTGGTGTAATGTTATAATGTACAGCAAGAATGCAATAAAATGAAATGATGAACAGTAAAGATACTGGGAAGGAATGAAATATGGTAGTTAAACATATGATAAATATTGTATTGGATAAAACATGAGCCTTTATAATATTATACTCAAATGAAGTTGAATGAATTTAAATTTGAAAGGAAGAACATACATGGGTAAGTCTGGAATTTCCTTATAGTGGCCAAACCACCTTGAGAATCACAGTTTTTGTCTGATCTTGGAAGATATAGAATTGGGCCTGGTTAATGCTGGGATGGATCACTGGGAATACCTGGAGCTATATAAGGAAAGAAGTGACTCAGTAGTTAGAGCTCTCTTCCACCAACTTAGATGGATTCCTGCTCACATAAGAAGAGACTTTATTGATCTCACACAGGAGAAATTCTTCTCTGCATTAATCCTGTTATTAGGAGCAGTGGGCAGCACATTACTGCGCCCGGGGACCATCTCCATGATCTTCTTGCTTCGGCTTGGTCAGGACCTAAGCTGGAGGATTTTACCTATGGTGCATGTTATGGGTTGATGGGGAAAACCGGAGTACCCGGAGAAAACCCACCCAGACACGGGGAGAACATGCAAACTCCGGAACCTTCTTGCTGTGAAGCATGAGCGCTAGCCACTCAGCCACCGTATAAATGAATACTGATTGTTCTTGGGCAAAACACTTCATCCACCTATAGAATGTGGTGTGCTAATAATAATAGTAAGAAAGTGGAGTGTGCGCGAGTGTTGGTGGTGGTCTGAAGGGCAGAGTGGGAGCCTCGCTTCTGCCAATCTGCCCCAGGGCAGCTGTGGCTACAATAGTAGCTTACCACCACTGAGTGTGGAGTGAGTGAACAATAAACTTTGTAAGGCACTTTGGGTGTCTTGAAAGGCGCTATATAAATGAAATGATTAATACAAAAATATATAATTAATTTAAAAATAACCAATGAATTAATTGGTTATCAAAGGAGCTGATGGGGCAAATTGGCAGGCTCAGATCTCTCGGGTTGGATGCTATCAGTCAACCCCAGGACAGCTGTGGCTATAATAGTAATAGTAGTAGAAGTAGTAGTACATAAGGTGCGTTTGGTATCATTATAATTCACACTAGTAAACACTGACCTATATCTGAACATGGTAAAGAATGGGACATACACAGAGTGGAAATATCTCCAATGAGACAATAAAGTATATTTTAATCCCCTCAAGACCTACACAATCAGCACACTTGTTCAGGGTCATAGAAAAAGGGAATTCCTAAAATAAAAATAATAAAAATAATACCTCATGAAGACCATGGAGAGGGTCATCCTCAGCCATCTCCGCTCTGTGGTGAGCCCCACCTTGGACCCGCTGCAGTTTTCCTACAAGCCAAACGTAGGAATAGAGGACGCAGTCATCTACTTGCTGCAGCGGGCGCTCACCCACCTTGAGACCGCCGGGAGTGCTGTGTCTGCAGCACTGGGGCCCCCCAGGGAACTGTCCTCTCACCCTTCCTCTTCACCATCTACACCTCGGACTTCTCATACAACACGGACAGCTGCCATCTCCAGAAGTTCTCCGACGACTCGGCCATTGTGGGCTGTGTGTCTGAAAGGAACAAGCTGGAGTACCGCTCGGTCATCAGTGACTTTGTGGACTGGTGTGGGCGCAACCACTTGAGCCTTAACACCAGTAAGACAAAGGAGCTTCCTCCTTCTTCAGGAGGAGACCACTACCACACTCACCGGTGAACATCCAGGGGCAGGACATAGAGACTGTGGACAGTTTCAAGTACCTGGGTGTTCACCTCAACAATAAACTGGACTGGTCCCATAACACGCCCTGTTATGGGACCAGACGCCCTGCCAAGAGCCAAAGTCGCCTCCACCTCCTGAGGAGACTGAGGTCCTTTAAAGTGTGCAGGCCTCTGCTCAAGACTTTTTATGACTCTGTGGTGGCCTCTGCTCTCCTCTACGCTGTCGTCTGCTGGGCCCCGAGCAGCACAGAACGGGACAGGAAGAGACTCAATAAGCTGGTCAGGAGGGCCAGCTCTGTCCTGGGCTGTCCTCTGGACTCTGTTGAGAAGGTGGCTGAGAGGAGGGTGCTGGCCAAATTCACGTCAATCATGGACGACACCTCTCACCCTCTGCACCGGACTGTAGAGGAGCTGAGCAGCTCCTTCAGCAACCGACTGAGGCACCCCCAGTGCAAGAAGGAGCGCTACCGCAGATCCTTCATCCCCACCGCCATCAGACTGTATAATTCTACTATATAGGCCAGACGTGCAATATCCTCTTTTCCATGCTCTCCTTGTTGATGCTTGTATTATTATTATTATTATTATTATTATTATTATTATTATTATTATTATTATTATTATTATTACTATTTTTATTATTACTTACTTTATCCCCTCCCTGCCTGCATGCACTTTTCTTTCTCGTCCAAACTGTCCTGGAGCTACTGTGGCAAGTAAATTTCTCCTGTGTGAGATCAATAAAGTCTTATCTTATCTTTTCTCATCTTATCTTAATCCATCAACAACATTTTAATTTTACAGTCTGTGAAATTAAAAATGGTGCACTCATTTGCCAGGGTAACTGTATGAAGCATAGCTTTCTATGATCATGTGAAGGCCTATAAGTAACTGGCACTTTACAACAAAGGCAAGGACTGGACACTGCTTTGTTCTTAATTGGGGGATAATAAGCAGTATGACCGCACTTTCCCTTCTAGGCTGGCTGACATAAAAGTGACTATAGTTACTGTAACACAAGTCAATCAGGAAGTCCCAGCAGTGGAGACTGGTGTATAGTTAGTCCCCTTAGGCTTTCATATGACATATATAGTAGTCTCTACGAGGTGCTTTATTGTTCCTGTTGAGCCCTTGTGGGTTAAGATGCTTGTCCCCAAAGAAATGTCTAGCCTCGAGCAGATTAATCATTATGCAGGCCTTGTGCCAAAAGACATTCCTACAGATCTGACCTGGTATTGGTGCCATACTGTATACACTGTTTGCATTCACTATCAATCAACTGTAGAACAATAGTAATGTTCTACGATTGATTCCGTGCATTTATAACATAATACATTTTCATAATTTCTTCACTTTCCCTCCAATACATTACATATAAACCATCCTTGATGTGACAGAGCGAAGTGTAGTTTTTGTAGGTCCTCTGAGGTACACTAGCATCTTTTGGGTGCATTTAGCCTTGAACTTCAAGATTGTCAGGGATGTGCCTAGGTACTTACCAGAATTAAGTGTTAGGGGAGCACAGGATTCTCCTGGAATCAGCTTGTCACTCCTGGTGCCTTAAAAATCTGGGCCAGCCATACCCAAAGAAAAAATCTGACTAAGGCCTTGTCAGATGAAAGACCTCTGACAAGGCCTTAGCCAGGTTTTTAAGGGTTCCAGTAACAAAAAATATTACAAAAACCTCAACATGTAATTTGAATTATGCACTACCCAGGTACAAATAAAAGCATACCAGAGTGTCCTCTGGATCTGGATGGGTTTAGTATGAGGGCCCTTCAAGAACAAAAGAGGGCATTAAAGGGCATGCCCTGATGAAAATCTTTTTCTTATTCAAAACAGGTTGGCTGTGACAAGCAGCTCCCAGACCTTTTTACATTATTTATTTTTTTATGTCTGGTATTAAGCCTGCATGATAAACAATTCTGGGACCATTCCCATTTGAAAGAAGACCATGAACTAATAATATACATGAACTAATAAACAAAAATACATAAATACAACAGTCACATGTATTTCAGGACATTTGTTTGTAGTACAGGTACTACAGGTACAAGATGTTTTGTTAAAAAAAAAGATTTATCTTGTTCTTTGTGGAGGATATTCTATAGCTGGAACTGCAACTATTGTACTAAATCAAATTATGATTTGGGTTCAATTGCAATATATTCTGCAAGTAGTTACATCTATCATAGTACACTGTATTTAACCTTCTTAATGTGACATTGTTGTAAATATATGAGAGATCTTAAAAGTACTGGCTTCAAAGAAAACTTTCAAAATCAGGCAAAAAAATCAGTGTGAAAGCTCCAGATGTGAAGAAAAGAGGCATCAGAGAGTTTGGAGTTAGATAAGGATAACAGCATAAGACCCAGAGAGGAGAGCAGAGTCTGGGTCAAGAACTGCACTGTGGATTCAAACAGATGTATGCACAGACACAGTCCAGGTCAAAGTTCACTGCCACAAAATGTATGGATTTTACTTCTCAGCAGAATGAAGTCAGTGGAGACTGACTGAAGAAATACGAGCAGATCCTTGACTTGCCAAGGCCTTCTGTCTGTATATGTAATGTAAGTGAAAACAGAGAGGTGGGAAAGAGGAAAACAGTTCACATTGTAAATTAATGCTAAATGGAGTCTCTTGGCATTGCCATCATAAATATTTTAACATATGCAGTAAATGAGTGACAGTCAGATAGGATAAAATAAAAATACATAAAACTATGCTGTATTCATGGCTTCAGCTTCCTGTTTATAGGTGATAGTTTGACGACTTTTGCTCATTCAAAAGATATAATTATTTGTTTTGAATTGCTAAATGCCAAAGCAACAGTGCTGGATTTTCCTCACTCTCAAACCGATGGATAGGGAACAACCGTAATAGTTAAGAAAAAAGATGACAGAATATGATGAGAAAAGAATATAAGGGAAAAGGAAAAGGTGAGTGAGTTCAACAGTCCGAGGAGCAGGACAGTGGTGCTAAAAGGTTAAGTGTGATTCGTAAGCTAGCAATTGAAGCTTGAGTGCAAAAATAGGTATGGGGAGGAAGCTGTAAATGATGAATGACTGAACCAGGGAGAAAAGGAGCCGCAGATGGCACATGGTTGGCAACTTTTTAGACTTGGGACAGCTATGGAATATTGATCACAGTCACAGCCAAAAAGTTGAGAGTGAGGGCTGACAGGAACAGCAGAGTTGGCACAGAAAGTGCAAAGAAGTAGCATTTTTCTGAAGCCCTCAATTCTCTGATAAAAAGCTCCAAAGTTTGTAACTTGTCTACAATAGCATTTATTTACTAGCTTCCACAAAGCCCACAAACACTTTAAATTACCCCTTTGTTTTACTGCTCATGAGTTTGTTCTGTTACAATTATTCACAGCTTTGCATACTGTTCTTAGTACAAACAATGACTTGAGTGAACTCACAGAACTGAGCAGGAGCAATGGGCTAGTGTGTAATGTACTATGGATATACTATTGATGCATGAGTGAGTTATCATCGCCATTTTTACATTTTGTATGGTGTAAGCATACACAAATTGAAATGGATATAAAGTATTCATTGTTATTAACTGAAAGTCCTGAATGAATGAAAACAAAATTGAGATTTGTGAAAAAAGGAGCCTTTCTGAAATCTTTGGAGAATTTTAATAACATGGCAACATTTCTAAATCAACTGTCCCACAGTGCTTGTCTACTCAGCTCAGCATTCACAAAATACTGAAAGTGGTCAAATGTGTAGTTAGAAATTTTACTCCACTGCATATGGCTCTGCATAGCTGTCATGGTCACAGAAAAACAACATTTCAACAAAAAAATGTGTGAATACCAAAAGCAGAAACTCAACATTCTTTTAAAATTCAAAATTTAGAGGTAGGGTATTGCAAGTTGTGACTTGGGCACTTGTCAGACTTGAGTCACTATTTTGATGACTTGAGACATGACCTGATTAAATGGACTAAGAGGCCTTGACTCGGACTTGAGCTCTGTGACTTGAGATGACTTAATGATTCTCTTTACAGTTACAGTACAGTTACAGTTTACAGTAACAAACTTTAACTTTGGAGCAGAAAACACAGAGGCAACTACTTAGCCCATGATCCATCCGTTCCATGCTCAATTTCAGTGCAGACTACATGATGGAATGATGTTATGTTATTAATTATCTTAATTCTTTTTTCTATCATTTCTCTAATGATTTGCAAGTCTTGTCAAGACATTTAAAAAGTAGCATTTCTCATCATCATATAAATTGCAAAAATGACTTGAACCTCAAAGCAGAAGACTTGAGACTTGCAAAACAGCAACTTGGTCCCACCTTTGACACAATTTCTCAAAACCAAATGTGAATGATCATATCCAGACTTGGGATTGCCTGCTGGATAAAAAAAAGATGAGATTATTATTGCTTATAGAGGAAATGTAAATTCAATGAGAGCGGATGGAGCAGAGCGATGGAAGAGCAGATGCAATCCTATCAACATCTTGCCCTTATATGAGATGATCTTGCCCTGATGATATAGATGAGATGATGCAATGGTATGAAGGGTGGAAAAAAACACACAAGAGGATGAATATACACTAAGGGAGGAAGTTGGAGCACTAAATTGCCCCAAGCTGTCAGGACAAAGGCACCTCCTTCTCGTTTCAAAGTCAACTTCTAACACTGTCATTCTCCTGCTGTACTCAAAACATGCTTTCAGGATAAACAAACAGTTTAGGATCAGAACATTTTCTTCTATCTTTCCATGACTCTAGTTTATTCACTTTGAGTTAAATGCGTTTCAGGGCTGCACAAACGCCAGCCAGGAATTGCAGTAAAACTTTCTAATTTCCTCTCCACATTAGGAGCTGACAGGTGAAGGAAATAAGGTGGAGGATTGTTTTCTCAGTCTAATTAATATTACAAGTCTGTGTGTGAGAGAGGGTGCTATTCGGAGGCGGAGGATGCATCTTCTGAGACAGCCGTAGTGAGAGTTGAATTCTTGAGCTGTAGTATACACAAGGGCTGCAGGCGATTTCACTGCTTCTGTGAGTAAGAGTCGACCACTGGGAATAATGGAATGGGTTGAGGCTGGATAAGAGATTTTTAGTAACACAATCTAATCTTCGAATTGTACTTGAAAATAATATAGTATTCTCTGCCTCGTGTGTAAGACTGCAACATGATATGATTCATCTCTGGTACGATTCAGTGCTATTTTGTGCATATGCTGTACTGTAAATAAAGCCAATTATTGTACATAATAGTCTATTATTAGGCCTTGTATTTTTGATCTACTTGTAGAGCTAAATTTAAATTTTCGATTGTCATATTTATCTTAATTTTTGATTCCGCTGTTCTTGAAATGTGTGTCACAAGACTGGGATTTCCCCAGTATGAGACAAATAAAGGTTTTGTTAGCTTATAGAAAGACTGAGGGGTTCATAAACAAATGTTGAACCTGATTATTTCTATGTATGACTAGACCCAAGAACTCACTGTATTATAGTGCTTCTCAAATAGTGGGGCGGGGCTCCCTGGGGGGACACGGTGTGATGCCGGGGGGGTGCGTATGACCCTGAGAAACATGCTTTTTTGCCGTACTGTACTAGAACTAAGTGTAATTATTAGGGATGCAAATTATCGGTTAGTTCATTAACTGATAGTTGATTGACCTTATCGATCGATTAATGATTAACTGATAAGCGGCGTTTTTCACCTGAATTTGAGTGTTTCAATAGGGTCTTTAAGAATATAAGCTATAGTAACATAACACTGAGTCATAAATATATCATAGTATTATTATATTGTATATTCCTCAATTAATTATTCCTTAGTAAAAAGCAGACAAATGTATTGATGCTGAATAACAAAATACAGTAATCCCTCGCTCTATCCAATTTTTATTTTTATAGTGTAACATTTTTTTATAGTGTAACATTGTGTTCTGTCCTGATTGGCTAAGAGACTGGACCAGGTCTGAACCAGGTCTGGACCTGGACTGGACCTGGACTGGACCTGGACTGGACCTGGACTGGACCGGGACTCGACCGGGTCTAGACCTGGACTAGACCAGGATTAAACCACCACCGCGGCGAAACCAGCAGCAGCGGCACGCATTCCGGGTTCGATCTCGCCTCGCGGTACACCCGGGGCTGCTGAGCAGTGCCGTTGGCGCCTGCGGTCGGCTGTGAGTCGAGCTTGGCGCGGTTGCCTTGTTTCGGGTGCGGTGTCCGCGTGTCCGCGGTTAGCGGTTAATTACAATTAATGCATTTTGATCAACCAACGTCTTAATCGACAATTAACCGTTAATCGATTAATTGTTGACATCCCTAGTAATTATACATCAACAACAGTAGTTAGCAGTGGCGCTCTCATTGTCGCTCTGGGGCAGGGGTCGGCAACCTTAAATACGCGATATACAGAACAGACTCACCATCAGCAGAACATCCTCTGTCATAGAAAATACATGTATACAGTAATCCCTCGTTTATCGCGGGGGTTAGGTTCCAGAAATAGCCCGCAATAAGAGAAATCCGCGTAGTAGGACAACTTTATATTTTACAATTATTCTACATGTTTTAAGGCTGTAAATGCCTCACCACACACATTATACGCTTTTCTCAGACTGGAATGAACCTTTTCTCACATTTGTCTCTCGTTTAAACACTCAAACTTTCATAGATTTTCAACAAAATGTATTAATAGTGAAGCTGGGGGGAAGCAGGAGGGCGGTGTGTGTGCGCGTGGACACGTGTGTGATAGCGCAGCATGACCCGGCGCGGGGCTGCGAGCAGAAACCCGTGCTCAATCCGTGCCAGGTCTAAACCAGGTCTGAACCAGGTCTAAACCAGGATTAGACCACCGTGGCTCTTGCCTGCGTTCGTCCATGCGCTCAGACGGCGTGCGGTCCCGAGGGGAGTCCTCCCTGCTCGCCTCGACTCGAAACGAAACCAGGAAATAGACCCGCACGCGGTGGTTTAGACCTGGTTCAAACCTGGTTTAGACCTGGTTTAGACCTGGCACGGTTTGAGCACGGGTCTCTGCTCGCAGCCCCGCGCCGGGTCCTGCTGCGCTATCACACATGTGTCCGCGCACACACCGCCCTCCCCCTTCCCCCCCACGCACGCAGTCGCTGCTCGCCTCAGCCTCAGCCTCGTGAGGTACACCGGTGCTCCTTGGTCTAGACCTGGTATAGTCCACGTTTAGTCCTGGGTTTACAGTCTCTACGCAGAACACAATGTTACACTATAAAAAAATGTTACACTATAAAAAAAAACTTGGAACGGGGCCTTGGAACGAATCAGGCTTTGTCCATTGAAATAGCTACTCAACTTACGAAAAATTCACGTTACAAAACCACTTCTGGAACAAATTAATTTCGTAAGGTGAGGTACCACTGTATCTTTATCAAACATGATCATATTACTTCCCTGCTCTACTACTTCCAAAGCGTTTTCAGGTATTAGCATTGTACTTTGAAATTGTATTCTCCTTAGTAATGTTGCCTTTCTTTTGTCTTTCTTTTGATCACCCCCTGCATTAACGTACAGATAACCCATCTCTTGTTTTAACATGCTAATGCTACGTCAGGTCTTTTCAGAGAACAAAGAGTAATTCCAGCCCTTTAACTTGACATCGCTGTAAAACACAAATTAACGCAAGCGGAGGTCTGCTGATGTGGGATCGACCACTGACCCCACACCATGTAATCTGCTAAAGCAATCCCATCAGCATCATCCTCTTGACTTTCTCTAACGAAGCTGTATTGATTAAATGCTCGGCCGTGTGTCTTTGTGTGTGTGCATGTAATGGGCCTGTGCGTGTCTTTTTTGTCAGTGAGGGATGTGGAGATTGTGGGTAAGAAGTGACACAGAATAAGCCTGGTTTAAAAGTACTCTAACATAAAGGCTGCAATCAGGACTGAGAAGTTAACGCAAGGCAAATGGAAGGGCTTGGATAGACATTGAGCGGGGCATTGAAGAGTGAAACAAGCAAATTTAATTACTGAAAAATCAAATAGTAGGGCAGGTAGAGTCAATTGATGCAGTGTTTTTCTCACCTTGAGAAAGAATGTTTACTTGACCAAGTAATAAGCCATTTTATAATTGCTTTGGATAACATGAAACAAAACAAGGTTGCTTTTCTCAGAATTAAAGTTGAGCTAGAACCCCCACTGTTCTACACATTTTTTTTGCAAAATGTCCCACATTTGTGTGTATTGGAAATTTTTGAGGGCTTTCAAACGATAACAAGAAAAAACAAACAAACAAACGAGAAAAGCAGACATGCCAGACGGTGCTTTTGTGTACAGGAATGCTGCTGTCAAATTGATTCAGTTTCACAAAACATTATGTTCATTTCAGTGATCAGTCATTCACAAAATAAACATGTGTTAATACATGTAATTAAAAAACTTGGGATAGGTTAAAAGTGAACAATTTTTGATCTTCTTTGTCTGTAGCAGTATTATGTTCTCTTTATAACACACCAATAGGCACTACGTAGTACTCAGGCTGCTCAAGGACAACCTTGAGATGTCCTTCCACAACAGTCATGTGTTAAGGGCCAAGACCTCAATAAAAATACAGGTGATTTTGGTGCTATGGTATCACTATAATCAAGAAAAAAGCACCATATATAATTCCATACTTTATGTAACATGCAAGAGGTTCATTGTAGCTTCTATAAAAACACATTTCTTTTCACATTTAGATAAGCCTCATTTTAGGACATGCATAAAACAAGTCAGCCAGAGTGACATATTACAATAGGAGATACAACATGTGCTCTATCAAAGTGGTCATAAAGTCCAGTAGTATAGATCAGACATCAGACTGGAGCGGACACGGAGCACTGGGGCTGTGTGAGGGCCTCATTAATCTCACCGCAGCCTGACGTCACCGAAGTAATGTGTGGGGCTCTACGTGTGTCTGCTGTTCCTCCCCCAGACGGCAAGTGGGTGAGGGGGTGGAGCCAGTGGGAGGAAAATACAACTGGATTTAGAGTCCCAACCTGCAATTTGACCTGTCCTCCCTTCACACTATGGTGAACAGGGGGTGTGGTCTGTGGGAAACCAAGAAAATAACACAATATTACACCGAAATCCTTCCGGAAAATATAAACTTATATGGTCTATCTGTTTTTTCAAGCATTACACACTGCCGACTTTGTAAACCTGGATTATTACGGACAGTTGATCAATGTCAAAAGAGGGGTCCAGTGTGTGCCTTCAGACATGAAGGAGTAGGTGATTTATGTTATGATGTGCCACAGCTGGACCCTAACACAGAGGTGCTGTTGTGTACAACGATAATAACACTACAAACAAGCTCAGGCTGCAGCTGTGCCCCCTCACTGCAGTAATAGGAGGTGCCTGACTAAAAACAAAAGCAAAACATCTCAAAAGTGTATGATCTGACCTATTTGACCGTGCACTGGCAAGACAACAAAGTGCTAGTACACTACATTGTGTAGAATAAGAACATTTTTGGTCAGCATTGATTAATCTCTTAAGCTAGAGACTCCTTTTTTTTTTAAGGACTATACAGTGGTACCTCACCTTACGAAATTCGTTTGTTCCAGAAGTGGTTTCGTAACGTGAATTTTTCGTAAGCTGAGTAGCTATTTCAATGGAAAAGGCCTGATTCGTTCCAAGGTTTTTTTTTATAGTGTAACATTTTTTTATAGTGTAAGTTTGTGTTCTGCGTCCTGATTGGCTCTCGCTCTCTGGCCCCAGCGTGCGCCTAGACGGCAGAGCACAGAGCGCTTCTCCTGGTTTGCGTAACCAGACTCTGATTCAACTGTCCAAGTGTGCACCCTCGTACGCCCCAGGGAGGGAAACAGAGTCCAGATCATGGAGAACAGTTTATAGGCAGGGAACAGTTGAATCTGTTGAGTTGAGTCTGGTTACGCAAACCAGGAGAAGCGCTCTGTGCTCTGCAGTCTAGGCGCGCGCTGGGGCCAGAGAGCGAGAGAGAGACGCCGGTCGGGGAATGACGGCGCTACAGGCGCTCCGTCACACTGCGTGTTCGCCGCGGTTCTATGTCGTGCTCGCGGTGCTCCTGTCTCCGCGCTCCTTGCGTGTTCGGCGCTAGAGCTAAGAGGCCGAGAAAGATGCTCTTTGAGCGGGCACGACCGCAGGGTTTTCCCCAGGGCTGGCTCTGGTTCTATCCAATTCAAGAGCCGGGGGGTTGACACTGTGAACTAACAGGCCGAGAAAGGTGCTCTTTGAGCGGGGATAACAGCGGGGCGTGCATCTGAGCGCGCATTATTCGAATTTTTGAGATTTCGCGTTTCATAACTTGAATTTTCGTTCGTATCTAGAGACCAAAATTTAACGTGAAGGCGTAAGGTGAGGTACCACTGTACTTAACATTTGATTTATTTCTGGAATTGTTGGCAGGGGACAGGGCCAGTAACAATAACTCAAAATGCATACTACCTCTAAAGTTAGTTTTAAGTCTCATGTTAGTTACTGACCACATTAATTTACTCTGCATTCTCAGAAAGATTCCACAGAGAAACAGTGCACAAAAGGATGTCACAATAACCGAAGTATTGTGATACTGTATCATCAAAAGTTTCACAAAATGATCATGGGCCATCACAATAAATCGAATCTCAAGTCTCTTTGAGATTAAATTCATTGTCAGGGTGCAACAATAGCTAAAAGAAACAGAGGCAACTACATGTGCAATAATGCTTTGCTCTGTCTCAGTCCAGTTTACACAATGAAATAACTTGACCCTAGAGAACTATCGCCGGGTGATTTTCACCCGAGCAAAAGTATTTACATGATTTTCAATATGTTGCATTTTTCTGAGTGTCATGGGTCCCTGGGGAGCTTCACCATTGTTTTTGACATCTTTGAAGGTGTAGGTGTTTCCCTACCCCAAATCCCACTTTTTCCTACAGGCATGTTTTCAGGCGATTTTCCTGGAATGTGTATGCTATCCTTATTTAGTGCAGTGGTTATGATTAAATATCACAAAGTGGTGATTTCAAATGGAATATGGTGAAAACAATATTTTAGTCAGCTGGTCATTTTTACCCACTGAAAAAATACTATTCTTGTTCCTCTCTCCTGCAACTGTTCGTGTGTCAAGGAGTATGTGCTTCACCAGGGAAGTCTCACCTGTCCCAAAGTTTCCAGTAATATTATTATTATTATTATTATTATTATTATTATTATTATTATTATTATTAATAATAATAATAATAATAATAATAATAATAATAATAATAATAATAATAATAATAATAATAATATTTATGTATTTATTTTATTATTTTTTAAGGAATTTTTTTGTTCTCAAATTTCTAATTTTGGAGCATCTTTTTAAGGTCTTCCTATTTTTTATTTATTTATTTATTTATTTTCATTTTGTTATACACACCACAGTTGAAAATAAAAGAAAACCACTCTAATTTATCATGTGTTGTCATATTTTGGTGTTACTTTTTATAGCGAAAGTGTTCTAGGGTTATGCACTTTCAAATCTTACAGTAACTTGTTATGACAGAACCAAAGGCTTGTCAAGGCATTTTATAGGAAAAGGTTGTATATTCACAACTTTCTTAGCCTCTACAAAATATTAAAATAAATATCATACCATGAGATGTTTATCGTTATCTTACAGAGAAATTTGGATATCGTTACATCCTTAAAAAACACCTATAAAATGGTGGTGGTTAACAGGGACTAAATGACTAAAGATCTACAGCACATGCCAAGGCATTCAAGTTGTATGAAAAATTAAAAAAATGCACATTGTGTTATTAAGTAAGATTTAATACTCTTCTCATTCATTACCAACTTAACCCCCCCTAACTAACATAGCATTAATTATGTTTTTTTTCTTCTGACAAGAGGATTCTTCCGTTCATAGCTGACTTTTCCTTCTGATACTGAATGCCAAATACAAAATCTTTGGTGTAATGCTCAAAGCTACGACCCACAATGGACAAAAGAACCATGAAGTCAGCAGTTGAACAGACCATAACTTTGGTGAAATCGCAATAGTCATACCTCTTAAAGTCAAGGCCTCTAAAATAAAAGTTGGTGACAAGGTGGGAGGTTAAAGGCGGACAGGTGGAAAAGACAACATTAATGACTGCTATAAAACCCAGTATCCGTGAAGAAATGAAATAAGCATTGCAAATACTGGCTTCCTCTCTGGCCTCCATGCATTACTGTTTAATCTGTGACTACCACCTCAGCAAGTTTACCTGGAAAACATGGTCCTAAATCAAATCGGGCAGTGGTGTTTTAAGGCCTAATGACAGGAACAAGAAAACCATAGTGACCTTGGCATTTTGCATAAGGAGATGTATGACTCTCTGGGGAAATGAGCTGCTTCTGTGGCGGCAAGAAAACACTTTACCCTGACGCTGATTTATTCATGAAGTGTTAACATGCCAAAGTAGATTTTCTTTCTTTGCATCGACACGATAGTAACACTGAAATGCTATTTAGGACCTAATGGTATACAATAATAATCCATTAAACCCCCTCCACTATATTACAATCTGCTGGGATCTGGTACAGTTTTTTTTAACATATACCTACATTGACAGTGAATCCTCATTTAAAAGCGTGCATGACATGGTTACCCGCTGCTTCGAAACATGGATTTGACGTAGACCTGTTACGATAATTTTGAAGTAGATATATTACTGAGGATAATAAAGACAATGAAACTAAATTACATCTAAAGCAGGATTAAAATATTCTAAATGTACGATATAGTTAAAAAATATTAGCTGCAAAAAATAAATCCTTCAGTAGCTAAGATACATCTAGAATGAGTCATAGAAGTTATATATTCAACCACCTTGACCTGAAATGTAATCATAGTACAGAAAAAGAACAAAAACTCACCCATTAGTACAAAGTAAAAGTATCCACGATAAATACTGACCCCAAAAATAATTGTCCCGTCTTTCGTATTGAAGAATAAGTCGATATAGTAATAATAATTACCATGACATAACTGATTTAATGGTTACATTTTAAGATTTAAAATATTAACAGCAATTTTTCATTCACATACGGCCTAGAGTGCTGTCAAGTAAAGCCATAACATTCTTGTGACCTTTCCTTTCCATTCCAAATTGATAAATGTGGGGGTGAGAGATCCGTAAGGAGAGGTTTAAAAATAGAAAAATGGGATGTAATCTATGTTGTTCAAAGTAGATTTTGACAGAGCCAATTTAGACATTTTTTCCATTAGTGTTCCATGAGGTTAGAGGCCTGTCACTGTGTTAGATGCAGTGGTCAAAAAGCTTGAGAATATAAGGGCACTGTTGTGGTGATTAGGTAAGTAACAAGAGTAACTTTTACTGTGGGTGTTATGAGGGAAATGAAACTCTCCCATCTAATTACATTTTGACAGATTGTATCAGTGATGGTGATAATAATGGGGTTTTGGGGATGGAATCTGGTTTTCTCTCATTTTTATGCATTTTTACCATAGACTGTACATAATTTTTACAGTGATTAATGCTGAAAAAAACACAAGAATCAGCCAGCAACAAGACTGAGAGCTTTGTGCACAAAAAACATAATTGGCATTTTAATAATAATTTTTTAATTATTATTTCTGTTTTGCAAATTATTGAGATTATGCATAATTTCAAACAATAACAACGCGTTCCCATTTCCAATTTGAACCATTTAATGACCATGGTCCTTTTTCTCTGTGGTTAGTTTGTAGCTAAAATTTGTTCTGAAAATGGCTTCTGTCATATAAATAAATATAAAAAGAGAGTATTTTGAACGGCTCTTTGAAATGAACAGATCCAAAAGACTTGGATCCCATAAAAGAGCCGAAAGTCCCATCATCTGTTGGTATTAGTGATGTTTACTTCTTCCCCTGCACTTTTGCAACACTTTTTTACTACACTCAACAAAAATATAAACGCAACACTTTTGTTTTTGCTCCCACTTTTCATGAGATGGACTTAAAGATCTAAAATTCATTCCAGATACACAATATTACCATTTCTCTCAAACATTGTTCACAAATCTGTCTAAATGTGTGATAGTGAGCACTTCTGCTTTGCTGAGATAATCCATCCCACCTCACAGGTGTGCCACATCAAGATGCTGATCTGACATCATGATTAGTGCACAGGTGTACCTTATACTGCCCACAATAAAAGGCCACCCTGAAATGTGCATTTATTCTGCTTTATTGGGGGTCTGGGGACTCAGAACCAGTCAGTATCTGGTAAGACCACCATTTGCCTCATGCAGTGCAACACATCTTCTTCGCATAGAGTTTATCAGATTGTCAATTGTGGCCTGTGGAATGTTGGTCCACTCCTCTTCAATGGCTGTGCGAAGTTGCTGGATATTAGTGGGAGCTGGTACACGCTGTTGTATACGCCGGTCAAGCACATCCCAAACATGCTCAATGGGTGACATGTCCGGTGAGTATGCTGGCCATGCAAGAACTGGGACATTTTCAGCTTCCAAGAATTGTGTACAGATCCTTGCAACATGGGGCCGTGCATTATCTTGCTGAAACATGAGGTGATGTTCATGGATGTATGGCACAACAATGGGCCTCAGGATCTCATCACGGTATCTCTGTGCATTCAAAATGCCATCAATAAAATGCACCTGTGTTCTTCGTCCATAACAGATGCCTGCCCATACCATAACCCCACCACCACCATGGGCCACTCGATCCACAGCATTGACATCAGCAAAGCGCTCACCCACACGACGCCACACACGCTGTCTGCCATCTGCCCTGAACAATGTAAACCGAGATTCATCCGTGAAGAGAACACCTCTCCAACGTGCCAGACGCCATCGAATGTGAGCATTTGCCCACTCAAGTCTGTTACGGCGACGATCTGGAGTCAGGTTAAGACCCCGATGAGGACGACGAGCATGCAGTTGAGCTTCCCTGAGACGGTTTCTGACAGTTTGTGCAGAAATTGTTTGGTTATGCAAACCAATTGTTTCAGCAGCTGTCCGAGTGGCTGGTCTCAGACGATCTTGGAGGTGAACCTGCTGGATGTGGAGGTCCTGGGCTGGTGTGGTTACACGTGGTCTGCGGTTGTGAGGCTGGTTGGATGTACTGCCATATTCTCTGAAACGCCTTTGGAGACGGCTTATGGTGGAGAAATGAACATTCAATGCACGAGCAACAGATCTTGTTGACATTCCTGCTGTCAGCATGCCAATTGCACGCTCCCTCAATGCTTGTGACATCTGTGGCATTTTGCTGTGAGACAAAACTGCACATTTCAGAGTGGCCTTTTATTGTGGGCAGTATAAGGTACACCTGTGCACTAATCATGATGTCAGATCAGCATCTTGATGTGGCACACCTGTGAGGTGGGATGGATTATCTCAGCAAAGCAGAAGTGCTCACTATCACACATTTAGACAGATTTGTGAACAATGTTTGCGAGAAATGGTAATATTGTGTATCTGGAATGAATTTTAGATCTTTAAGTCCATCTCATGAAAAATGGGAGCAAAAACAAAAGTGTTGCGTTTATATTTTTGTTGAGTGTATGTACTATTATTGCATGTTATTAGTAGGCCCTACTTCTGACTATCTTAGCAAGTCAATGGTTTCAACAATTCTGCATATGACAAATAAACAATCGTGAATCAAAATCTTGAATCTATCTATTAAAAGGGCATCTCCATTTGAAAATATATTAAATGGTTATGAAACTTTGTGGTTGCCTGCATCTGTCTGCTTCGGTCTGTTTGTAATTGCGATATACAGTAAACAGTAAATTCATTGCACGTTCAGATTAAGACTGACTCTAAGCTAATTCTTAAATCCCAAACGAGTTCACTGCCACATTCACATCAGACAATATTCACAGTATAGCCCTGTTGCATTTAGATACTACAAATCCCCATTCAGGGAGCTGCAAACCGCTTTATCAATGTGAGAAGGGGCCGCCGTTAAGCACACAGGCTAATCCCTCCGCACAGTTTGATATTGCAGAGCAGTGCCCAGGCCCAGCTGTTTTATATGGCTAAGTGTATACATCTGAGAGCTACAAGTACATCTACAAAAGTTTCTGGAAGGAGTTAACGTTGTTTTATTGAGCTTTTGAAGTAGAACTTGTAAGTAAATGTGGTTTTTTTATACCTGTTTTTGTACATAAAACTAGTTTAGTAGTTTTCTTTAGTTCTGATTACTTACAATTAGCTTTATCACCTCATAAGCAGATAAAAAGTAACGGAGTTTTGTGAGAGGCAGGCGTTGTACAAAATACTTAGGCGGTTGCACTGACACAACTGCAATGATATCTTAAAGCAGCAGAGTGGACCATTAATTGATAAGAAGAATAAAACAGGCCATAAAAACAATGCAGAAGCACAACATCAGCAATTACTCCAATTTTGCCTCAGTAAAGTAATAAATGTAGCAAGACTTTTTGGCAGCAAGTTTAAGTTTTCTCTATAGTACCTCCTGCATGGAGTGGCTTGGGGATTTGATTGTGCCTGTATCACTAATAGCAGCCAAGGGACCTGCAGAAATGTGTATTATTACAGTACTAAGTATTATAACAGTGTATAGGCCAATTTCTCGTGAGTTAACTTTTGAGTGATTTCAAAATTATTGTTACAATGTCAAATGAGTCCCATAGGCTTGGAAAACCTTAGGAATCTTTACATACATACATCATACACTCAGCTAGGATATTATATAAAATTCAACTATTTACCAACCACTGAATTACAATAAGCTTGACTCAACGTGTGAATTATCTGGTTAAGAGTTGACGCATTGATAGATGTTGGCGATTATATATGTTTGGCCTATATGTTTGGCGATTAAAAATGACTGAATCTCCATCTTTAAAAATTAAAATTGGAATCATTGCACAGCCCTATAATTCTCTGTATGTATTAGAGATTGTATTAAGAAAAGGTGTTCTTGTGTTCTGGGTGTGGGAATGAAAGAAACATATTACAGTTCAGCCCTTTCAATCTGCTTCCATGGTATTTCTTGTCTCATCCCCATTGCATCCTATTCCATCTAATCCCAAATGATATCCCCGGCTCCTCTTTGCAGATCACGCCGCCCTCTCACTACTCCCCTGCTTCATTGTGCAGTCAAATCTGTGCTGCCAATTCTGAAATGTAAAATAAAATTTTAGAAAGACAAAAGATAAAATAAAACTAAAAATGCAATGTTGTTTCAACACACTCTAAGATTGCCAATGGTGGTTTAAAACATATATGACCACAATTATTTATGACATCTATCTATATACAAAGGCTGTGTCCCACCATAGTGGGGTAGCCTAGACAGGGCATACATTTTTGTTCCTTTCCCTCCTTCCTTCCTTTCCCCAAACCCTCCTTCCGTGACTTTTTTAAAATTTTTTATTTTTTATTTTTCCCTTCGTTTGTACCAGCGTCCTTTCCTCATCACCATCACCACTCTCTTCCCACACTGGCGTCCACCCATCCCCCATCCATGCACTGGACAACCGAGAAGGCAGCCGGCGAACCCGAGCGGAAAAACCCCCAGGACCCGCCCCAGGCGGCACAAAGGGATGACCGGCCAGACCCAGAGCGAAAACCGGACCACCGCCAGCACCCAGGAATCCTCCAGAGGACCACACAGGGACAGCACCTAGAGAGGGACGAGCACCCAAGCACACCTTCCGTCCATCACCATCACCGCTGTCGCCCCACTTTAAAATCCACTTCTCCCCCTCTCCGAACATTTCTTCATATCCTATGTTGCCCTATATTGTGTATAATGTGTATGCTATTTATAATGTGTCTAAATGCATTAAAAGAAGGAGGACATTGTCCTGCAAACCTAAGTGTAGGTGTTCAGCCCTCACTAAGAAATGATGCATTAAAAGAAGGAGGACATTGTCCTGCAGCCTAGGTGTAGGTATTCAGCTTGCCCTGACTAAGAAATGATGCATTAAAAACAATCCAAAACATTGGGAGAGGGTCCAGGTCCAGACCATCCGCAATCATCCCACTACAACAGCAGTAACAGTAATAACTAAAGGTGCACCTAGATAACGCCGCCCCCCTCCAGGTGCCCCCGTCCACCATACAAAACCCCAAAGAACCCCGAATCCAGGCAGCCATCCGGACCACACCCCTAAGCACCAGCCAGCCGCCCCCTCGGCACCCCGAAACCAGACCTGGTGATACCACCCAAGCCCGCCAGCAACCCCCCAAACAACCCAGCACTCAGAACAAACCAGCACTCAGACGCCAGCACCACCCAAACGTCACCGGAGAGGCATGATGATGTTGGGGAAAGGACACCTTTGTGACATAGTATTATTAAAACCAGCATGGGGTAGGAAGGTCATCATGCAACCTATGCACATACACATCATGTTAGATCAAGATCAAGTCCTTATATGTTAAATTATTGTTTTCTTTGACACGCATACATGCATATTACATATTAGTAGATAGAAGTGAAGGTTACTGCTATGACACGAAAACAAACAAAAACACTGTATTTTGATTTGTATTCATTTTACTTTCCAAACACACTGCTCCTGTGAGGGTAGATACTAGCTTCCCTGCTATGCTTGGCCCTGTCTGCACTTCTGCCTCTGGCTTTTGATCCAGTCACCATTGTTATTGTCAGGTGCGGCTCCACATTCAAGAAGCTTTTTCATTTTCTACCACCAACTGCAGCTGAAGTTTCCCACCGAACTCTTGGGTGGGCTGTGACTCATACTGTAGCTGTAAATCTGTTTGCCTTTGTTTTTACACTTTTCAATGCTACAAGCACATACTGATTTGTCATACTAAAACTTATATTAAACTATTATTACTATAAGACCAGTTAAACACCAAAGTTGAATTTGACCTTCTGAGGAGAAGATGTTTCCTTATCTTAATAATGTATATTGTGTGCTGCAATTAAGTCTACATGAGTCCATAGTAATATGCTCAATGAGATGTTTGTGCTTCTGTATGAGCTCCCAAAGTTAGCCACAGGTAGCAAAGGTGCTGTGACAGGGCTGTTAGCCTGCTCCCAGGCCACAGGCTTATCAACTGCAGCTGTAGCCAGGAGCATGCAGGTGGACAAGTATCTGCCTCTGGAGAGGACACAAGTCCATCAGAGGGTCCAATCCATCTCTCTAATACTGAGCGTGAACACAAGAGGTTAGTCTTCAGAACGACTCAGGCAAAGATCACAGTGTCAGGCCGGACAGCCACTACCTGGGCCAGTGATAACAGACAGATAATATCCCCCTGTGGTTCAGGGAGCACTAGAGCCCCTTTAATCACTGCCTGCAGCATGCCTCACAGCTCTAGTCTCAAACTTCCATCAAGCTCCACAAGGTATTTGAGGATCTATGTACAGTACTCCATCAACATGCAATCAGAAAATTTTATTTTGTGAGTTTAGTGATCACAATGGAGTTCTTAATAATCCACTTCTTATTAGCTAGAGAGAAGCTTCAATAATGCATTTGCAGAATGTTTCTAATGATGTTATGTCTTGATATATTGTACAATAGCATGGATACACAATGATGTGAGTAATAATAATAATTGAGGCACAGCGCTTTACATTGCATTATTGCGTTCACTCTATGCATGGTGGTGGAAAGCTACTTCTACAGCTTCTACAACAGCTTCTACAACTTCTAAACAGATGTGAAGTGATGATGCCAATCTATGCTATCACTCACACACTAAATTTATGCTATGCAAGATGGGTGAAGTGTCTTGCCAAAGGACACAACAATATCCACTAGAGCCATTGTACCAACTACTAAATTGGGCAAAATCAAAATCACACCCAGTATGTATTATGAGAACACAATCCGATCTCAACTATAAAGTGCTCCATGTACAATATGCATTATGATTATGAGTATGTGATGTGTAACCTACAGCATTAGTGAATTCCATTTTAGAATAGAACTTAGTTATTTTTATTTCCACGCACTTTTCACATCCACTGTAAGTGATTTTGCTCCTACCTTTTCTGCAGACTGCGCCGTGCCAAAGAAGATGGGTATAAAGGCCAGCCACACGATGCAAGTGGTGTACATGGTGAACCCGATGGGTTTGGCCTCATTAAAGTTTTCCGGCACTCCTCTTGTTTTTATGGCATATACAGTACATGTGACCATCAATAAAATACTATATCCCAATGAACAGATGATCTGGAGATCTGTGATGTCACATTTCAACACACCTCGTGCCAGGTCTGGATTGATGGTCCTCTGCTCCTCGTAGTCAATGATTGAGTTGGGAGGATCTACACTGAACCAGATTAATACCCCTAGTAGCTGCACTGAGATGAGACTGGAGGTTATAGCCAGCTGTGAGGTTGGGCTGATGAGTTTTGGTGCAGTTACTGACTTCTTTCCCTGCTCAAAAATGCGGTAAATGCGATTGGTTTTGGTGAGCAGCGCAGCATAACTGATGCACATGCCCAAACCAAGGAAAATCCTTCTAAAGGAACACACACCCACATCTGGCTTGGCAATCATGAGGAATGTAATGATGTAACAAAAGAATATGCCGGTGAGGAGAACATAACTCAGCTCCCTTCCGGACGCCCTGACAATCGGAGTATCGTTGTACTTGATGAATGTCGCCATGACTCCAACTGTGGCGATGATCCCAAGCATGGCCAGAAACACAGGGATAACAGCCCAGGGAGAGTGCCACTCCAGTTTGACAATGGGGATGGGCTGGCAGGAGGAGCGGTTGGTGCTCGGTCTCATATCGTATGGGCACAGTTTGCAGTTGAACTCGTCCGTCTTGTACTGGTATCCATCGCAGGCCTCGCAATGCCAGCAGCATGGCATGCCCTTCACCACCTTCTTCCTCTCGTGGACCTTACAGGGCAGACTGCACACAGAGATGGGGATATCTGACTCCCCACGTGGCCACTGCATATCTTCAATCTGAAACAAACACAAGTACTTTTATTATAATAGGAATGACAGGTAATGTTAACTGATACAACAAACTGTGAGTAGTGAAAGCTTTTGGTAAAAGAAGCCTTTTTATTTCATGATAAGTAATGCTTTGACTTAGATTCATAATCTGTTTCTTCATCATTTGTGATGGGTGAAGGGCATTGAATAGGCTGTCACTGTTATTTCTGTGTAATCACCTAAGACAACCTATTATTGAAAGGTAACTTCTTGTTTGTGCTAGCAAAGGAATATCATGACGTGAGTTTGACTTTATAATGAGTAAACATCTGCTGAAATTTCTTTAGAGGGTTCTCATGTGAAACTGGTAAATAGACAGAGCATACTAGCCAAATAAACTAGATCGATTTTCTCTCTTGTGACCTTTAAACACAAATCAGTTCAAAATCCTAAGCAAAGAATATCTAGTTGCACCATTTTCACTCTAAAAAAGCAGTTGTCCAGCTAACAGAATTACATGTTCTCTTTCAATAGAACCTACCTAGACAACTGAGGGATTACACAGACATCAGATAAACAATAGGTACATCAATAAATCTCTCCCACAAAGATTCAGTTTACAAGGACATTTAAAGTTATAGTTTGCTTTGTTTTAGAAAGAACAGACTCAATGATGGACAATGGACATGCCAAGACAAAGACTAGAATTCAAATAACCTCATCCTTGTAATAAAAACTCTCCTGAAGCCCCAATAAAAATCCCTCTTAGGAATGACAGCATTGGACTGCTGCTCAGAGGTTATGGACCCTCAACCACAGATTTACAGCTCTGGTTTTATCTTTTATGTCTGAGCCTTGGTGCTAAACAAGGGATTTAGCTGGTGCCTTGTTAGCAGAGCATAGTTCCCATCGATCTGACTGACTTCCTGCTGCTAATGAGTAATGAGTACTCCATTAGAGAAACATCAATATGCATAAATTCCACCCAGATCATAGCGCTTCATCGAGCAGTCATCTTGATAGTCAATAATTAAGTCAGGTATAGCATACAGTAAGTCAGCCTGCAGGCTGTGTTCTGATGGATAAAGTTAACTCGCTGTTAGTCTCTGGTGGCGCACTTCAAGGCCTTTTCCAGGGGTTGTTGACACGCTGTGTTTGCTAGAGAGCCTTTAAAGTGTCCAGGTTAGATCAGGCAGTTTATTATCATTTGTAGTTGCAGAAGAAGAAGAAGAAGAGATTTATTTATACATTATGTAAAACCTGTGTGAAAATGATCACATAAACACATCTTCTCAATAATTTATACTTTAAAGTGCCTATGACTATTCATTTTACTAAAACACAGTTATGATCATTATACAGGGCTCTCAAGTATCACGCATTGAGAGTGTGACACACGCAATTCGACGTTTTCACACGCTCACACGCCACACATGGCATTTCTCACGCTATTTTTTTTTGTGCCCAGAAAATCGGTCTGTGTGGCTCAGTTTATGCAGGCACCGCACGTTTTCAGCGAAAAAAAACTCTCCCCCTCCTCTCCGTCCCGCTCCCCGGAAAAAAATCAGTCAATCAGAAAATAGATTGTTCTGTTGTTGGGCAGACTGTAGAGTGTAGTTTCAGCTGCTAAGCGCACACTGCGGTGATGATAAAACAAACTGAGAACCATCAGGTAATAACTTCATTTATATAACTCTCATTAGTTGCTTTGTAGTTTAAGTTTGCTCTTTAGACAAACATTTACAGCAGGGCTCTCAAGTCTCACGCATTGAGAGAGACAATTCGACGCGTTCACACGCTCACACGGCATTTCTCACGCAAGTCAAGCCCCCCCCCCCGCTCCTTTACGGAAATTACGCAGTCTCACGCACGACCCCGCTCAAAACTTGAGAGCCCTGTCATTATATAATTATCATTTTATCACATCCTTTGTATCCTTTTTTTTTTTTTTTTGTAAATTTGTACTTCCTGGTTGGAAATTCACAATAGGG
Source organism: Paratrypauchen microcephalus (assembly GCA_036785185.1). Taxonomy (NCBI): domain Eukaryota; kingdom Metazoa; phylum Chordata; class Actinopteri; order Gobiiformes; family Gobiidae; genus Paratrypauchen; species Paratrypauchen microcephalus. The sequence continues at coordinate 16,968,344 of JAVJIX010000005.1, read as the reverse complement.
AATTCATAACCGCTACTTAGACAAAACTCCTACACAAAAATGATTATCTGACAAATACAAATATAAGAAAACACAAGTATCAAGTATCAGGAAAAGTGTTTCTTATGTGTAAATTGTAACAAACTTTTGGATGGAACTCTCCCTAATGTGAAATAAAATCATCAGTGTGTTTAGCGCTCTCTGCTTCCTCTAATTTTCAACACATTTTTCAACTTTTCTTCACAAACTGATCATTTATATTTACAATCCTACCAAATTAAGTCAAAATGATAGAATCTGTCACACATTTAAACACTTTAGTTCTGAGGTTTATTACATAGAAAATGCAGTTCACAAATTTCTAACGCATTAAATCTAAATGGTTGTATTGAATATCTTGGACACAAATTATATGTTGCTGTCTAGGTGGGAGAAGAGTGGGAGAAAAGCTAGCTCTTGACTTGTTGCAGCTAAATGAAAAATGCAGGGCAGTGCTCTTTGCAGAGGACAGGTGTGCAGCAGTGAGAAGAGGGAAGGGAGATTAAACTGAAGAGATGAATGCAACATTTTGTGCGAGAGGGAGACCATTTCAAAGACAGACAGCATTTAAAAAGCAGTAGAAAAATATATGACTTAGAAGGTTGAGGTTTTCAGAACAGTTGATTTGGTTTAAGTCTTTACACTATTCATATGGGGTATGCCTGTGAGCCAGTCATTTCTTTCAGTATTTAAATATTGTACAATTCCAATCATTAGAGTAACATTGTAATTTTTTTATTTATTTTTTTACTTTTCTGGTAGGTTAGCTACTTGCTTGTATGAATGGAGATGTTATTGTTTTAAATCAGAATCAGAATCAGAAAGACTTTTATTGCCATTGTCAAGTGAACACAATTCACAAATTTAGGAACTTGTCTCGGTGATAAGGTGCGAACATAAAACACTAAATAAATAAGTAAATAATAAATAAAGGAATGTTTCACAAGATGTCATAAGTATTTTAATTGTAAAATCATGTGCATTAGAAAAAAAAAAAGATAAAGATGAATATGTTTGATGCCATATTAAAAGAAATTCTAGGCAAAGCAACATCTCCCTGGAGCAGCCCCACCTCCAGCATCAAGTTGATTTACGAAAAGACCCTGAGATACATATATAACTTGTTGCCTTCAGAATCTTTCTGAAAACTCTGTCTAGACTCAGGAAAAAGTCTTGGTGATTGATAGCACCCGAAGACTCTTTATTGTGTTTTAATATTGTTTGGGCTTATGCAGACAGGAAGCTGGCAGACCCACTTTTGGATGATTTTAAATGACTTGGAAGGTTTCCAAAGAATCCTCTGACCTGAAACTGATCAATTATGTTTGGGCCAACCTCCAAAGAGCTGTCAATGAGGAGCACTTTGAATCAGTGGATGTTGCGCTGGAGCCACAGGCAACACTTCAGAAAATAAACAAGGGAAAAAATGTACTAGATTTAATCACCGCCTACTTCTAGACAAAAAGTCCCACAGCTCTGTATGTACTGATGAATGAGCCAACCTGAAAACATGAAAAGGAGAAAGAAATACACATGGTAATTGGAACTGTCTTAAAATAGGGGTATTATACTTCTATGGGGTATTATTGCTCATACACAACAAACATTTAGATCAGCATGTTACCCATTATTGTTTTGAAAAAGCTATTCGCTGAAAACAACATAATAAAAATCATGCACACATCCTGCTAATAAAACTACTGCACTTCACATCAGGTTTGTGAAGTTTTTGTGTATTGTTTTGTATCTTGCTTTTGTACATTTATGAAAAATGTCATTATGGCAGCATGGGTGATGTAGACTTGTGAGCAGAGCCTTAGACTGTAACCAGGAGGAGAGGTCTAATAGGGCCCGAGAGGGACTGCAAGATTCCGAAAACTTCAGATTGAACAACGTCATGGTAGAAAGCTCCAAAAAATTCCATTTGGCATAATATTCCCTGTTTAAATGAGAATTTCAGGCAATTCCTTTCCAATTGCCCGTACCCAGAGATCTTAACGAAATGTTGGCCATGATTTTGTAAGTTAAAGGTCCCATGGCATGAAATTTTCACTTTCTGAGGTTTTTGAACGTTAATGTGAGCTCCCCTACCCTGTTTAGCCCCCCCATGGTTAAAAGTTGCGAAATGTCTAAACTGAGCATTTGCGATCCTTTTCTGCGTTACAAAAAATCGGAGCTCAAACGGGCGATTTTGAACAAGGCACCTTATCAGATCGAAAAAAGAAATGCAAATGCAGTTCCACCCCCGTCTGTCTGTACTCAGCATCTCTGTAAATCACGCCCAGAGAGTTTGGACTGCGAATGCGCTAGGCAATGCGAAATGCGTTTTTTTATTTGCCTGGAGGCACGTCCGAATGTTTCTAGGCTCGGAAGTCCTTTATCTGAGCCTCTGGACCTTTGAACAGCAGTGGTTTAATTTTATTTTCTGTGAAAATGTGTTTATTTTTCAATGGAACGCTTCAAATCTCTCCCCCGTGCAAAAACAAGGAAATGGATCAGCTGAGAGCTAGAGCAGAGAGTGGAGAGTTTGGCCACGCCCCCACCCCACGCTCTTTTCTCCTCATTTGCATTCAAGCAACAACACCCATTATGGAGTGTTCAGAGAGAGAAAAATTACTCTTTCTCATCGTATCTCTGTTTCTCATGCACTGAGTGTTGATTTTGAAGAAGGATTCATTTACAGTATCAAGAAGTACCATGTCATGGGATCTTTAATAACACCCCTGCTATACATTAGTCACTCTTTTTTGCTGTTTTGTTACAAGTGATTTGTGCTATTATGGATCAAACTAGGCTGGGAATCAGAATCTTGTTTAAATGGACTGCAAATTGAAAAATTACTATGCACCTCTGTTCTGTTCATGTTTTCTACAGTGTGCCAACTTTATATTTAGTTATATAGCACCACATATTAAAGCAACCTGGCACAAATACCTCACTGCTCCTCCCAGGAGCAGGTAAAAGAGCAACTTTAACCTAAGTATTTAAAAATTAGACTTGCCATGTTGTGACAAGCTTTAACACATAAAATAGATGATCAGACATGAGTCAATGCCTGAGTTTAAAATACGTAACAAATCCAAACATATTTCTGATTGCTGATTCAAACAGGATTCTAAATACCAGAAGCTATTCCAGGTCAGTGATAGAAATATAAATAGAAACAGCATCTGTCTTATCCTCTTGATGGCAAAAGTATATAAGACACTGGGACACATTTGAATAATATTCCAATTATTCACATATCCTGGAGTATTCTGGCTGAATGTGTCCCGTTCTCCTTCCTTCTTACATGTAGCATTTACAGTCAAAGTTACAGATTTTCTCCATTTCACTGTCGTTATCCTCTTCAAATGTTACGCAGCTACGCAGTGTAAATATTCATAAGGTTTGCTCACAGCTGATTGGCAAAAAACAAAAGAGCGCTAATTGTCATGTGAATGGTCAGTAGTGCCAGTATGGTAATTATGGTAATTTACACATGCCCCGATTCTTTCCGAAAAACTAGCCAATTTCAAAGACAATATGTATGCTTTTAAAGAAGAAGAAGTGACTTTATTGATCTCACACTGGAGAAATTCTTCTCTGCATTTTAACCCATCCTATATATATATATATATATATATATTAGGAGCAGTGGGCAGCACACATTAGGGCGCCAACTCCATGATCTTCTTGCTTCGGCTTGGTCAGGACCTAAGCTGGAGGTACCTATTGTGCCAAGCAACCAATGCTGTTATCTGAAACATGGATCAATCATGATCTCAACTAGCACATTTTGCCAAAAAACGAAAATAACAAATTTTGGAAAAAAAAAAAAAAGCTTCTAAAGCGATTTTCTCCTGTTCGCCTGGCCCGAGTTGTAGCGGCTTTAGCTGCAGCAGGTCACATATTCATTCAAGTCTTTGATGGCTTGTCACAGCTGTTAGACAAGAGCTCTGTTTAGATCATGTATAATGGCTGTATAAAGGTTTGGACAGAATCATATGGTATTGATTTTGGATTTGATTTTGTGGCCTCAACTAATGGGCCATAAGGCATATTTTCCCATCTGGGGTTATCATAACAAATTGTAAGCCACCTAGCTTCCAAAATGTAGGTTTATTAATCATTGTGCCTTGGTATTATGCCAAATATACAGGCTGTGTTCTCCAGTTTCCCAGAGGAACAATAATTAATTGATGATAACTTGATTTATGGTCTGGTTCTTAATTTTCAAAGCATGAAAGGAAAAAGTAGGTAACTAATATAATCCACGACTCTAACCATTCTTTGGTTATTCTCACAATACCGCAAGACCAATGAGACCTTGTGCCGACGAGTGTGGCAGAGCAAAGACAACAATCTTAACTCTCTAAGAGTGAATGCTCTGCTACGCCGACCAAACTAGTGGCAGTAAGAAAAAGACCTTAGAATCTATGTTTATGCTTATTGGGAACTGTTGACAGTATGACCATGGTAATATAATGCATTTAAACTTGCATAGCAAGATAGATTCCTCCGATATTTGTGAGTTCACAAACTCATGAGAATCCATCTTGGCATGTGGCCCGACAGGTATTTGGTGAACAGTCATGTCGTTAGGGATGGGAATCGAGAACCGGTTCCTGTTGAGAACCGGTTCCGTGTGTTTCAATTCCACGGAATCGATTAGCAGTTTATCTAACGATTCTCTTAATGATTCCAGCCAGCACGAATTACGCACAAAAGTGGTGGGATTGATATGTGCTTCGCCACTTCACTGATACGGAGTTTATATACTATTTTCGCATGACGAGAGGAACGTTTGTGAACATGGACTTTTAACTTCCACTTGGACACATGACACGTTCGGGACAGGTTCGGGACAGGTCCTTTTCTCCGGAGCTCGTGTACAGCGTGTGGTCAGATACTTTAGCAGCAGAAAGTCCGGGATATAAGCGCATACGCAAATACACGTGGAGACACGCAAATTTTCCGACAAAAGAGCGACACGGGGTGAGTCATATTATTATCATCTCATTTCTGCATCAAATGGAGATATTAGGTGAAAGCAGCGGCTTGTGTCAACATTAGTCTGTGCACTAAACCGGGACTAAACAAGGACTAAAACAGAACTAAACCAGGACTAGACCAGGACTAGACCAGGACTAGACCAGGACTAAACCAGGACTAAACCAGGACTAGTGCTAATCTTGGTGCTAATCAAACTGTTTGTTCTCCTTTCTTCCCCAAATTAGAATCGATAAGAGAATCGATAAAGAATCAAATCATTAAGCAGTATCGATAATGGAATCGGAATCGTAAAAATCTTATCAATTCCCATCCCTACATGTCGTAGCACTGATATCTTTGTGGAAGCCAAAGGCGAAGGCAATAAGGACTATATTGTTTATGAAAAATGTCCAGAAATGTGTGCATTTGTGTACAGGAAAGACGCCTGTGCTTTTCTCTCAACTAGATATGACAAAAGTTTGATTTTTTTGGCTTGTTCTATTGCTGTGACGCTTTAACCAATCAGATTCACAATGTTCCACGTTTTCTCATCGCTTTCAGTAAGAGCCATCCAAGATTGATAATGTGCAGAACTCTATTCAGAGTGACACACATATCAATCTGGCGTGAGCCAGGTTAGGTAAGTTATATTGTAGTCACAGTTGCCCTTATGTAGGCTGAGGAAGTGAGGCTGCCAATCTGCACTAGGGGTGTGCAAAATAATCGTCATGACAAAGCATCGCGATACTAACTTTCACAATATACTGCATCGATTCTTGATGCCAAAAATCGATTATTATTAATTCATTATTTAATATTTAATATTAATAAATAAATAAATAAATTATTCTTTTTTTTTTTTATAAATCCTATGCACTTTTTTCTTTGTGAAAGGGTATTGTTTGTTATGATGGTAGCTACCTCCAAAATGGCAAATGTTTGAACATCATTTTTTGTTTTAGAAAAAATCCTATGCACTTTTTTTGTTATTGGTTTGGTTTATTTGTTTTTGTTATTCAATAAATTCGGTTATGAATTGAGTTGCTCAGAGTTATGTATCAATTGAAGACACTACCCAGATACACAGCCACTGATATTTAAGTTATCCTCTTTTTTTTGGTACATTTTCACTGAAGTATGTTGAATATATTGCAATGCATTGCAATAATTCAGGTATCGTGATGCATCGTGATATTATCGCATCGTGGCATATGAATCGTGATTCGAATTGAATCATGACTTCTTTGCCAATACCCAACCCTAATCTGCACCATCAGCCTCTTCAACCACCAGGGCTCGACTGGCCATCTGGCCCATCCAGGGAAAACTTTTCCAGGTGGACACCCCACATAGTCCTGATGTAACGCTTCAGTGGCCCGCTCATATTCAGCTCTCACTGTAAAATAGAGAATTCTACAGGCATTCTTTATTTGATAGATCTCATATTGTATTGTTATGATCATTTTTAGCTCATTTTCTACAGACACAGGTACAGGTCAATAACAACAGGCCAGGAACAATACCATAACACTATTACAGTGGTACCTCACCTTACGAAATTAATTCGTTCCAGAAGTGGTTTCGTAACGTGAATTTTTCGTAAGTTGAGTAGCTATTTCAATGGAAAAGGCCTGATCCATTCCAAGGTTTTTTTTTAATAGTGTAACATTTTTTTTATAGTGTAACGTTGTGTTCTGCGTCCTGATTGGCTAAGAGACTGTAGACCCAGGACTAAACGTGGAATAAACCAGGTCTAGACCAGAACTAAACCAGGTCTAGACCAGGTCTAAACCTGGATTGGACCTGGACTAAACCAGGACTGGACCAGGTCTAGACCTGGACTAAACCGGGACTAGACCAGGTCTAAACCAGGATTATCCCTGTTATTATTATAACATGGCAGTGCTGTTGGATGAGCGCGTTGCTCGTGTCTCCGCGCACCTTGCGCGTTCCGCGCTAGAGCTAAGAGGCCAAGAAAGACGCTCTTTCAGCGGGAATAAGAGCGGGGCGGGGCGGGCTCTGGTTCTATCTGACCTCCAGAGCCGGGGCGCCGACACTGTGAGCTAAGAGGCCGAGAAAGGTGCTCTATCGGCGGGCAAGACCGCGGGGTCTTGCTCGGGGCGGGCTCTGGTTCTATCTGACTTCTAGGTCTAGACCAGAACTAAACCAGGTCTAGACCAGAACTAAACCAGGTCTAAACCTGAACTGGACCTGGACTAAACCAGGACCAGACCAGGTCCAGACCCGGACCAAACTGGGACCAGGCCAGGATTAAATCACCCCGTGCTCGCCCGCGCATGCTCGGCCCCGAGGGGGGAGGCACAGCCCGGGCGCCGCGGCTCCATCCCGCGCCCACAGCCCCGGTGTACTCGCGGCCTTGCGCCGTGTCGACGTCGCTTTTTGATCCTTCGATGTCGGCTCTTCCTATCAGTGTGAAGCAGAATTCACCAAGCATTGGATTGTTCACTCACAGAGAGACAGGTAATTTTTACCCGACTGATGATGTGTTGTTGCGATAGTAATCCTGTGTCCCTCCGCTCCCCTCGTGCGTTCGGCGCTATATTGAGTCGTGTCTACCCCCACGCTTCACTATCAACACATTCCGTTGAAAATCTATGAAAGTTCGAGTGTTCAAATGAGAGAGAAATGCGAGAAAAGCCCAACTCCAGTCTGAGAAAAGCGTAGAATGTGTGTGGTGAGGCATTTACAGCCCTAAAACATGTAGAACAATTGCAAAATACAAAGTTGTCCTACCTCGTGGACCTCTCCCACCGCGGGCCATCTCTGGAACCTAACCCCGTGTGTGTTGATAAAGTGTATTTACGTTTCGGGGTGTGCATCTGAGCGCGCATTAATTGAATTTTTGAGATTTCGCGTTTCATAACTTGAATTTTCTTTCGTATCTAGAGACCAAAATTTAACGTGAAGGCGTTTCGTAACTTGGATTTTTCGTATGTAGGGTCTTTCGTAAGGTGAGGTACCACTGTATTATATTATTATTGAGATAATCTAAAAATGTGTTGTGGATCAAATCACCCAAGTTATAATAAAATTATACACAATTATTACATTGGTAAGATTAGCTTATAATAAGAAATGGCATTAAATGTTAGTTTGTTTGTTTTTCTGAATCGCCGTAATGAGAGGGCCAGTCCAGACCAAAAGGTTCAGGACCAGTTTCTTCTCCCAGTCCAGCCCTGATGACCACCATCAATCACTCACAGTTTTGTACACTCACAGTACAAAATTAATCCAGACTAATTGAATCTCTGTCTGCAGCTGAACCCAGGTGGCCGCGGTTGCCAGTGCACACATCCCCGTATTTGCCTCTCCTGCTCTCTTTTGTTCTCTTCTCAGAGCCTTTATTCTGGCTGCATCTTATCAGCAGTGGGCAGACTCATGCTCCTCCGCCTGCCTTTTCCCCACTGTCAAAGCCCGCTGTCGATAACGCTGCTGCCCACCTTGATGTCATTGTAGGCCAGGGGTCAGGTGAGCTATTTAAATTGGCCTGACATAAGGATCACCTGAATAAATATGTTGTAAACTGCTCTGACAAACCACCTATGCATTGATAAAAAAGAAGAATTTCTGTTGCCAATTTTACCACTTCATCATTTAATTTTCACAACCTCTTTATAAATGCTGCTTCGTAGTTGGTGCAGAATTATCTAGAGGCCACATATTTGCTGACATAGACAACTGAAAAACCCAGCTACAATCAACATGAGCTAAAAACTACCCATAGGATTAGCGGGATTAGAAAATGGCCTTCTAAGGAGATATATTTTACATGTGAGGGTGGGTTACTCCTAGTTTTCAGAGGTTAACTGGGGGCAGTTAATCTATAGCCTCATTAGTCCCTCCTCAACAAAGCCTTTAACAAGTATTTCAATTGAGCCAGCTTTATGGGGTCTAACTCCTTGGTTGCAAAATGAGAATAGATTATAAATACACATTGACATACAGTATTTAGGCACTAGTGTATTCTTTTTGAAACCACCTTCTGCTTATAGTGGAGGAAATAAGTATTTGATCCCTTGCTGATTTTGTAGAATGCCCACTGATAAACACTGTCTATAATATTAATGGCAAGTTTATTTTAACAATGAATTAGACACCTGTTAATTAGATGGGCTACAAAACCATAAGCAAGAAGCTGGGTATTAAGGAGACAACTGTTGGTGCAATTGTTTGAAATTTTAACAAATACAAAATGACCATCAATCGACCTTGGTCTGGAGTCCACACAAGATCACAACTCCTGGGGTTTCAATGATCACGAGAACATTGAGAAATCAGCCTAGAACTACATGGGAGGAGCTAGTCAATGATCTCAAGGCAGCTGGGATCACAGTCACTAAGAAAACCGGTAACACTTTATGCTACAATGGATTAAAATCCTGCAGTGCTCTCAAGGTCCCCCTGCTTAAGAAGGCACATGTGCAGGCCCACCTGAAGTTTGCCAATGAACACCTGAATGATTCAGGGAGTGACTGGGAGAAGGTGCTGTGTTTGGAGGAAGAGAAATGCTACTAATGACCCCAAAACATACAGTCAAGGCAACAAAGGAGTGGTTCAAGAAGAAGTACATTAAGGTCATGGAGTGGCTCAGCCAGTCTCTGGACTTTAACCCTATAGAAAACCTATGGAGGGAGCTGAAGCTCCAAGTTGCCAAGTGACAGCCACAAAACCTAAATGATTTAGAGATGATCTGCAGAGAAAAGTGGACCAAAATTCCTTCTGATATGTGCACAAACCTGGTCAAACATCTGACCTCTGTGCTTGCAAACAAGGGTTTTGCTACTAAGTATGTCTTTTTTGGCTAGAAGGTTCAAATACTTCATGAAAATTTATTTATTTTATTTATTCTTTTATTTAATAGGGACAGTGCATATTAATGAACATCTGCAACATTGCAGTGTAAATACGCCAGATTACAGCAAAAATGCTAATTTCCATCTGTAGTCCCTGGGCAGGTTACACCACAGCAAAAACAACAAAAACAATGACAGCTGACAATAACAGCAGTTAAACATTGAAAGTGTCCACAAGTCTGGTTTTCCTTTAGCCACTGTTTCAAATATGATTTGAGAGTGGCCAGTGTTGGAGCCTCTCTTATTGATAATGGGAGAGAGTTCCAGAACTTAGTGCCTCTGACTGAGAGCACACTTTGTCCGAACGTAGTGCGTCTGTGTGGGACCTCACAGATGCCCTGGGCCGTGACCCTAGTTCCCATCCCACTGACTTTATATATAAAACAACTTTATTTAAAATTAACAAAATTATTAAAATGAAGCACCCCGTTTTAACTACTGACAGTTGCACATAAAACCAATGTTGCACATTATCTGTAAATATGTACATAGCACCTAGCCTATATTTTCCATAGTGTATATTCGGTAGATTGTTTCTATTTGATTATACTTTTTTACATGCTTCTCTTGATCTTATGTATCTATTTTAATTTTTGCATGCTCTTGGCATCCAATGTGGGCAGCAAGGTAAGAATTTCAGTGTACAAGGAAACGTATTTCTTTACTGTGCATATGACAATAAAAGCTTTGAATCTATTTCCTCTGCAAACTGAGGAGAGCTGGTTAGCTCAACTGGTAAGTCACTTGACTTTCACCCGGGGGACCTGGATTCGAATCCCCCTCAGCAATGAGCAAGCCTGTGTGTGTCCTTGGGCAAGACCCTTCACGGTCCCACCTGGGTGCCTGAAAGATGAGCTGCCCACTGCTCCTGAAAAGGATGGGTCAATGCAGAGAAATAATCCCCCTACAGGGATAAATAAAGGATATCTTCTTTTTCCATCATGACCACCTTCTACTGAGGCAGCATTGAGAGCGTTCTGACCAGCTGCATCACTGTGTGGTACGGGAGCTGCACTGAACAGAACAGGAAAGCCCTGCAGCACATAGTGAATGCAGCTGGGAGGATCATTGGTGCCTCTCTCCCCTCCCTCCTGGACATTTTTAACACCTGCCTCAACCGCAGAGCGTCTAGCATTGTGGGTGACCTGAGCCACCCCTCACACAGCCTCGTCAGCCTCCTGCCCTCAGGGAGAAGGTACCGGAGTCTCCGGGCCCACTCCACCAGATTGTCAAACAGCTTCATCCACCAGGCTGTCAGGAAGCTGAACACTGCAGTGCAGCGCTACTGTCTCAACTGTTTCAAAACACTGCAGTATTCCTTTAGGAATTCATGTTCATGCTCTGCCAGAGCTCTGCTGTCCAGTCTAATACAAAGCATATTCAGATTTTGAGCTGAGATGCCATTGATTCGGGATAAGGTATCATGGTATGGAATTCCACCTTGCTGATGTAGGCACAATCATTTTTTTTCTCACAGATCTCGACAATCTCAGAGGCCAAGGTAGAACGGCTTGCCTTTGTCTAAAGACCAACGCACTTCACCATTGCACTCTTGTACACATCTTGAGTCACTGCTTGGTGACAGCCAATAGTCAGTGTCAGTGCATGAGATCAAACTGAGTGTATGCAAAGCACATCTAAGAGGAAGTGAAAGCAGTCCTTCTGAGGTTCCATGCAACTCTTCCACATCTGTGAAAACTTCAATTTGCTCTTCATCCTCCTCATGCATACATCTTAAAAGCTTTAGCAAATTTCAACCTGTTGTCTGTAATGGTGGCGGTGATTCTACGTGAAAGACCAAATGCTGAGTGAATCTGCTCAATTTCAAAGCCTACAACGTCACATGTATGCCTGCCCTTTATTCTTTTGCATGCCACGCCAGCTTTCTCACGATTAAAGTTGAGTGAATTGATCCAGTGCACTTCCCAAAAAGCTTCTGTTATGGCTGCTCCATACAGTATATCCACAGTGATTGACACCCATGGTCTGACCATGCTATCGGTATCTTGCAAAGAATCTTTCTGAAAGTAGGAGATTCGACAGTATTGATGGGCAACATTTCTTCGACAATGAACAGAGTTTATTTACCTGGTGAAAATGAAGTTTTTGTTCCTTATTTGGGCTTGGACTACTTGCCGTATCATCATTTGCCTGGGGCCGGGGATCTTAAGCTACACACTTCATGTTAGCTTGTTTTCCATTCAAATGCTTGGTGAGGTTGGCAGCTGAGTTAACGGCAGTGGACAAAAGTTTCTGGCCAGAGCACAGTGTACACCTAACATTCACATTCCTCCCCTTAGTTTCAACAAGTTCAAAGTATTGAGAATATTTCCATCCCTCAAAAGTTAAAGTAAGCTGTCTCTCACTGCTTCTTGTTGTTCTCTTCATGCTGCCAGCCTCACTGATTCAGCAAATGGAATGACAGCTTTTGACTATGCGCACTTAGCTGAGACAGGGCAATATGTGCTAAGGTCGAATCTGTCCCTGGGAAGTAAACAACGTTGCGCCGAATTGAAAAAGTAACTACGTTTCGTTACCAAATTTTCAGTAGTAGTGCGAAAAAAGTAGTTACATTACTGTAACGTGTTACAAAGTTACAACATATTACACCCAAAACTGCATGTCAACATCCCCAAATAACACAAAAATTAGGGGATAGGAATGACACAATAAAAAAAAATTGAGGCCAGGCCTGGTTCCAGGGTGGGGCCCCGGTGGACACCAATCTGTAACGTAACTGGCCTTGCTGTGTTTCTCATCGAGGGGGCTCCTGAACCACTCTTAGTCTGACCCCTCCCCCAGGACCTGTTTGTCTTGGGTGACCCTGCCACGGGCATGAAGCCCCCGACAACATAGCTCCCAGGATCATTCTCACTCAAACCCCTCCACCAATTAATCCACCAAATAAATTTCAATGACACCCATGTCATATTTTTTACGGCATTGCCATAGCGATAACATAAACTCTCCATGGTATTCTAATGGTAAAATCGACATATCACAAAAACTTTGGCCGAAAAAATGGGTACATTAGTGCCCCCTAGGCAATTTGTATGGAACAATAACATTTTATCTGTTGTAGATACACAAAATTTGGTATGCATATTTGACACCCACACCCCATTTGCAACAAGCAAAAAATCTGTCCTTGCCCATGAGACGTTCTTACACAAACTTAGGCGTAGCCAAACCAAATTTGGTAGCCAGATACATCATGGCAATAGGAACAAAAAATTATATTGTGAGCATGCCCCATTACAAATGGGAAGTCTGCCATCTTGGAGATATATATATATATATATATATATATATATACACACACACACAGTGGTACCTCACCTTACGAAATTCATTCATTCCAGAAGTGGTTTCGTAACGTGAATTTTTCGTAAGTTGAGTAGCTATTTCAATGGAAAAGGCCTGATTCGTTCCGAGGCTCAGTTCTTTCCGTTTCAAGTTTTTTTTTTTTATAGTGTAACTTTTTTTTTTTTTTTTTCACAGAAAATAAAATTAAACTACTGCTGTTTCAGAGGTCCAGAGGGTTGGGTAAAGGACTTCCGAGCCTAAAAACACTTGCAAGTGCCTCCAGGCAAATAAAAAAACGCATTTCGCATTGCGTAGCTCCTCCGCAGTCCAAACTCTCTGGGTGTGATTTCCAGAGACAGGGGGTGGAGATCCAGACGAAGTCGCCTTGTTAAGAATCGCCCGTTTGAGCTAGACATTTCGCAACTTTTAGCCATTGGGGGGGCCTAAACAGGGTAGGGGAAACTCACATTAACGTTCAAAAACCTCAGAAAGTGAAAATTTCATGCCATGGGACCTTTAATGGCATGCAAATTTGAATCTCTTCACAGAGTTGCAACCAGCCCACACCAACCTAAACACACATGATCTGCACACATCCTTTTGAGTGTTCAATAATGCATACATCAGTCATTACTCAGCCACAATCATGATTAAATTGATTAATTGAATGGAAGAGGAAAGGGCTCCAGCAGATGTGTAGAGGCTGAGTGGATGTATATAGTTAGCAAATTCGCGACAGACTCTTGTGACAGCTACAAAATGAGAAAGAAAAAGAGCTTGGCAGTCTAATCAATGATTACTGCTACAGGATCTCACTGATAAATGCATCACTAAAAATAAGTAAGCACTATTTACTGTATGTCACTCTTTGGTAATGTGTGTAATGTGTGCGTGTGTGTATGTGTGTAGGGTCTACCACTCATATCATCAATTTATTAAGTCTATAGATCGCACATGATATGAAGATTTAATTATATTATGTATAGGTCTGGGTCTGTGCAAAATAATCCCGTGCAAAGCAGTGGCATGGTGACTGCTGGCTGCTCTACAGTAAAAGTGAATGATTTGTTTATATCTTTGGGCATGTCTCTATGTCAGCCATGTGCCTACCTGTTTAGCATATACCCAATTTCCTGCAGTTGATGGAATACGCCATAATCATGGATTGTAAACATCATATGTGGTCCATGGATATAAAACAGACACAAGCCTGCAGAGGTTCTGGAAGTAAATTTCATATTGATAGGTGCAGGTGATGTCATCAACATTCCATGGATGTGACGCTAACTATAAGCAGTGCTCTGTCTGACGTTAGACTTTAATCTGAGCTTTATATTAATACTGTCTGACCATAAAAAAATGATTTATCCATCCCAAATAACATTACAGGCTAGTAAGCATAAGCAAACAGTTTTTCAGTTAGTTACTCTCACCTTTTTGTTGAAAATGTGATTAAACCCTTTCTTTTCTTGAGTTTTCGGACAGTCTAAAAACCTTTTTGATAAGAGTTCACCATAGTGACCGCTGAACATTCCACCATAGACATACAGGCAGAATACCTCCAGCGTGGTGTCACTGCAAAGTATCAGTTTGCAAATTAAATGCTGCATGTATTAACAACTAGATATTACAATGAAATATGAAGATTTATTACAAACAGATTCTAGTTCCCAAATGCTCTGTATTGTAAACTTGACAAATTAGTTTCCATTCCAGGATATTATAGCAGTTGAAACTTTCTCTGTGTAATTTTTTTTTTATGCTAGAATCTTATTAATGCAACACTTTAGACTATAATATATTAAACTTATACATTGTCTGGGTATTTGTTGGCAACTTATCAGAAGTTTGGAAGTTTTCAAAGATTTACATTTGGCACAGTGGTCAGAGACTTGCAAACAAAACAAGGCATGGATATATATGTGATGTGCATCTAAGTAGAAGTATACTGTGAAACATGAATAAATACATCATCTATAAAGAAACAAGGTGTCTATTATTGAACATTGCACCTCCTGTAAAATTCATATAAATACATATGCAGTGGTGAGGGAGAGCAGCTAGGAAATTGACTCCCTTTGTTATCTCATTTTGGTTGTGAATAAATCTGAATAAACTCTGATCTACACTTTTCTTCAACGCAAAGGTACAGTCAAGGGAAAAATAGACATATTTGAATAATTATATTGCTTTAGGCTCAAATCCCATGACACAACGTAAGACTGCAACACAACCCTCTGTAGCACTAGGACCCTATTAGCTGGATGCAAACTGCCTCAGCATACATCACAGGGAGCAGACGCCGGCAAGAGTAAACAATTCCTGTTCAATTTATCTCTCAAACAAATGCTCTCCCTCTGTGTTCATAGGCAGCGAATGGAGGTACGTTTACATTTATCGGGCCAAAAGCATTGTTAGCCAGCTGGACTGAAGCCATCAACAAGAAGGCATAGGGTTGAGATACATCTTACATTGTATCTTTTGCACAATAGAAATCAATATTGCAGTGAATACCTAGTGTTTATATGTATGCAGATAAATAACAGGGGTGGAAATAAATAGCAATGTAATAATTTGAGAAGCTACATTGTTCGGTCGACTAGAAATTTACACTCTTAAACTTTTCTGGTGAAGGGGTTGCCACATGTTATTGCTTTGCCAAGAATGTTCTACAGTATGGCATTGGACTTATCTGTCTCCATTCAGACACTTGAGCGGTGTCACTAGATCAAATTACAGGCCAGATCTGTGGAGAGGTGAGCCTAGTCATGTAAAGAATACATCTTAGCCAATCCAATGCCTTTTATTAATTTAGCAAATTCCAGTTTCCAAAGTGCTGCACAAATACACAGTAAAAACAGCAAAAACAATAATATAATATAGCTGCAAGCAGCAATGTGGGGCCAAGCACCGAAGGTGCATGTAGGCCTCAGCATGTATTATCGTTTTGTCATGACAGCCAATCAAACGCTACGTTATAAGCAGAAATGTCCTTCAAATTTTGTCCTGTTGGTGGCGCTAGAGACCCTAACAGGGTCTGACAGGGTCTAACAGAGTCTGACAGGGTCTAACAGGGTTTAACAGGGTCTAACAGGGTCTGACAGGGTCTAACAGGGTTTAACAGGGTCTAACAGGGTCTGACAGGGTCTAACAGAGTCTGACAGGGTCTAACAAGGTTTAACAGATCAAAGACACATCAAAGACAGATCAAAGGTACATTTCTGTAACTTTGACCTGCTGGTGGTACTAGACGGTTGGGGGTGGGGGCCTATATATAGCTGTGGGTAATGAGTAGTGATGGTGAGATGAAGCCTCATGAGGCATTGAACCACTTGAGCCAATTGGTTCGAGAAAAGGTTCATTTCTCGAAGCTTCATGTGCGCACGAAACCACCTATTGGCCAAGTGTGTAATCACAGGCAGCTGTATTTGAACCACAATGTGTGACGCATTGAATTTTTGTGTCTGTTGGGAATGACTATTAATTACAAAACATGTATGACCAAATAATTTCTATACATATATTATCTCATATGTGTATAATAAATTTTGGATGTATTCTGTGTGTGTAAATTTTCCCAAAATGATCATATATGACAGGTTAAAGGACTACAGATGGAAATTAGATTTCAAGGTATAATCTGATACAAGCATCTCTGCCTTTGGCATTATGTGGCTGTACATTGTCCTGTTAAATAAATAAAATAAAATGAAATGAAATGTTAAGCTGTTTTTCTGAAAATGGCAAGGGCATAATCTGGCAGAGGACAGTGAAAGTGTTTGTGGAACTAGGAAAAGGGCACAGATTATGCTTGTGTAACTTGGACAATGATGTACAGGACAGGGGAATTTTTTTTATTCATTTTTATTCAGAAACAAGAGTTTCTCAACAGGTTTTGGTTTGGTTTCAGATCAAAGTGTTCCCACACAGGGGAAGACCTCCTCTTCCTCACTGGCTCCATCCTATCACCTATCATACTCTCCTCACTCTCCTAGATCTCTCTTCCTAAACTTTCCAAACGCTCTCCAAACTCTCTCCAAACTATATAAACGCTATGAAACTCTAGTATCTAGACTCTCCAAACTCTATCCAAACCAGGGCTCTCAAGTGCGAGTGAACATTTTTCCGCGCTTGAATTGCGTGAGAAATGCCGTGTGAGCGTGTGAACACGTCGAATTGCGTGCTGAGAGCCCTGTTTGTCTAAAGAGCAAACTTAAACTACAAAGCAACTAATGAGAGTTATAGAAATGAAGTTATTACCTGATGGTTCTCAGTTTGTTTTATCATCACCGCACTTTGTCAGTGCGCGCTGAGAGGGGCGGGGGAGAGCATGATTCATGCAAGAGTCTGGTCAATGCACCGGGCCCGCGGCTCACCGCGTCTCACCGCGTCTCACCATGGGCAGTTCGGCTCTGGGCCGCGCGTATTCCGCGCGTAAGCCGTCGGGGGGGGACACGTTACGCACAGACGGAGACACCGGGACCGGAGTCGGTGCGTCTCAGAGGAGACGTGGCACCGGGACTGAGGCTCAGGACGTGCCCGGGGGACGGCGCATCTGCTCCGGCCTCCGCTCGGACCGCACGGTCGGGAGCCCCCTCCCCCTGCTCCCCCGGAGCTCCCCCGGAGCAGGGGGAGGGGGCGGCGCTGAAAACGCGCGGAGCCTGCATAAACTAAGCCACACAGACCGATTTTCTGGGCACAAAAAAAAAATAAAATAAAAAAAATAACACAAATCAGCGTGAGAAATGCCATGTGTGGCGTGTGCGTGTGTCACACTCTCAAGCGTGAGCCTTGAGAGCCCTGATCCAAACTCTCAACTGATGCAGCTCTCCTTCAAATCCCCACATTTTGAATGGAGCCTGAGGGGTTTATACAGCTGGAAAATCTTGCGGCAAAATCTGAACCGCTTCCCGAAGTAGTCACGTGGTACAGCCGGGCAGCGAGGCTTCGAACGTCATCATTTTGGCTCCTCCCCCAAATGAAGCGAGCCTCGAATTGCGCTTCGCGGACACGCCCCCTTCATTACTCGGCACACGCTTCGCAGCCTCGGCCCATCTCGTAACATCACTAGTAATGAGGAGACTGGAATGTGCATGCAAAATTTCACAACTTTTTACCAGACGGTTCTAGGGGTTGCCATAGATTCCCATGTGGAGAAGAATATAGAATAATAATAAGAATCACGAGACCAGAACATCAAAGGAAAGATCAAAGGGTTGCTAGGCAACTTTGCTAGGCAACGCAGAGCAAACACTATTTTTTTTAATCTTTTAATATTACAAGGTACACAATAATACACACTTCAGGTACATAATAGTACATCACCACAATAACATTCACAAAGCACAGGGTGCCTAGCACCTACGGTGCTTGTCCCCTAATAAGAATCAGGAGACCAGACACATCAAAGGAAAGATCAAAGGGTTGCTAGGCAAGCACCGAAGGTGCTAGGCACCCTATAGAGCAAACACTATAGGGTGCCTAGCACCTTTGATGCTTGCCCCCTAATAAGAATAAGAATCAGTAGAAACACTATGGTGCCTAGTACCTTCGGTGCTTGACCCCAATTAACTAATAAAATAAAGACTTAATTGCTAGTCTTGGTCACAGAGGACCATATGTATTTTTAGAGCAATAAAAAATGCATCAGATACCTTAATGTCATACAGTGGAAAATTACAGGTAAAGAAGTAACATCTCCATGGAAACAAGAACACCAACTGCAGGAAAAGTCCCATGAAACTTTAAAGGAAATCTATGTTGTGGCAGATTTTTTCTGTCAAAACTGGCAAACTTAATTCCTCACTTTCTTAAAGCATTCCAAGCATCGTAATATTCACCTCTATGAGTTTATTCTGCAGAGTAGAGTTTTGTTGTCACTGTAAAGCTAACAAGAAGTATAGACTGATAAGCAATTTGTAGAACGCTCTATAATTAGATGGATACCACACATGCAGCAATCTCATTTTGACCGCAAGAGCTGCTTTTACAATATATCTACACAGGGGTAAAACTAATTTTACTTTATGAAAAAAAAAAAAAAAAGGATTCATTTTTAAGATAATGGTCCTGCCATTATGATTGCAATTTGTACATGAAACATGTTGTTATAGCAGTTAATGGCGGTTGTTGTTGTTCATAATACAACACAAAAGACTAAATCTGATTTCCCCCCAAGCTGACTTTCTCAATAATAAGAAGTCCATACTCTAAGCTTTGTTTACTTTCACACAGGCCTGTAATAAGTGTATGGATTGGAACCAGCAACACAGTGCTTTTAAATTGGCTTCATTAACCCCATGGCTACCCACAGGCCCAATTCACCAGTGATGGGCGGTGCTTATAAGCTGCCCATATGTGTGCTAAAGGGTCTTCTCTATGCTCTAAATCTCCTCATGACGCATAATAGTCCTGAAAGGCCTGCGAGGGATTGCTCTTCCAGAGATCAAGGTCAAATTTCATTACTCTAATGAGGCATAGCACCCATCAGGATCTCTTGTCTCCATCTCGCTCTTGCTTTTTCCCACATGAAAGATGAGTCAGAGCCAGTTCATATTTGGAGGGCTGGAGGGATTTTTGGAGTTATACTGTAGATAGCACTGGAGAGAAAATGACATGACAGTATCTTCTACCTGGCTGTTAGGTTAGAATTAGAAATTTAAAGTGCCAACAGCAAAGCCAGCGAGTTAAAAAACAGAAAATGCATAAAACTGAAAAAAACAAAAACAACAATGAATGATGATATCCTGGAATTCATATATATTATTGAGCATACAGTGGTATCTTTTGAATTTCAACAGCTATACAAGGGCAGGATATATGGGAGGCAATAACAATTGGGCTGTGGATGTAACTGTTATGGCTTGTCTCCACAGAGATGTTATTGCTGCTTTGGCTGGAATGTTCCACAGTATCTCACAATACTTATCTATCCTCACGCAGGTGACACCACCAGGCCAACTTACAGATCCAGTGAGAGGGGGTGTGGCTCATAGTCAGAATGCATGTTTTTCAATACAGGCAATGGTAACTGAATAAATACAACCTAAGATTAATGCCATAGTGTGGAAGATTTGATTTAAATCCAAAGCAATAACATCTCCATGGAGAGGAGCAGGTGCCGGTTTAATTGGCAACATTTAAGAAATAAAGTTACTCTTACTGCACTTGAAGTGGCTTCTAAAATTGAAGAACACAAGATTTGTATTCACCCAAGATGTATACATTAAAAATAGATAGACAGAATAAAATAAATCCCCCACATCTGACAGAAATCCTGGTATTTTTTTTTTTTCGACGCTGTAAAATGTACTGGAATTACTACTGCTGCACATTTATTTTTATCTTTACTTTCAATGCACATTCTATTGCACATTACCATACAGATAGTTTTAGTTTTTATATTGTATTTTGTACTCTGTCTTTTTGCACTATTTGGCCAGAGAGAAACTAAATTTCGACTCACTGTATGTTGAACACATGGCAGAATTGACAAAGCTGACTAACATTTGATCTTTGAAAATGAGAAAACTTGACCCTGCCATTTCTATTACTGAAAGTTCCTTGAAAGTAATAAATATAAACAACAAACAGTAACGTAACCATCACAGTAACTGCCTGTAGACTCGTGTGCAGAGGCTGTTTATTGTCAGGCCTATAGGCATGTTTGCTGTTTACCTGCCTGAGAAGCGTTCATGCATATTATTTGTGCATGTGTGCGCTGTTCTCCTTTGATAGATGCTACAGCTATAGGTGTCTACATAAGATACATGCTGTAATCATCCTGTCAGATCAACCAGCCACTTCATGTATTTTTGAACAGTGCAGAGCCGTTCTCACACATTATACAGCAGTATAGTAAGAGAGCTGTATAGAGGCTGATACAATACATATCTATTTGAATTGCTTTTTTAAACTATTGTGATTAAAAAATCTAAAGCTGGGATTTGTAGAACTATTAGGCTACATATGCCAAAATTATTTACTATTACACAGCCTCTTTCTGTAATACACTTAATATCTAAATGTTCTCAGACATAATGTGCCAGGATCAGATCTGTGTTATTATATTTTGTGCAAATGGCTGATGTCATCAGAGTTTGAAAAAAGTATTTTTTACACATGATGTAATCAGGCCTGTACTGCTGCCCATTGAAATCCTGTTGTATTGCATGTGGTTGCATCTGATAAGCTCTCACAGCAGACACACAAAGCAGAATTATAGTCATTTTGTTATATAGGTTGTTTTTTTTTGTGTGTGTGTGTAAATGGAAGTGACGGTTGCATCATTATAGCTATCTGCCTCTCACTCTAAAACATTCAGACAGGCATAGCCATTTTGGACAATTGGATTACTCTTTTCCATTTCAATTTGTCTCTCCACTTTTCTCACATTTATTTATTTAGTTGGAATATACATGTCATTGTAAAGTTCCAAGCGCCGAAAATAATCTAAAAACTCAACCTGAACTATAGAAAAACTAGCTGGACCTGCTTCCCTTACCACTCTGTCACTGTCAGCTACTCACAACCCGCTACCGCTGCACTCAAACAATCCACTCTCAAGCCATTCATATAAATGCACTCTTTTCCCCTGCCTGTTGTTTCAGCTTTCAACAGCCTTACCACATCAGCCTCCTCAGCCTTTCCATCTCCTTCTCTTTGCCATACAGTCAATTGTTATTTTGGATTGTAAATTGATCATTGACCATGTGCATTTGTGATCATATGAGAAAACCTTTCCTAATGTTCATATTTCACTCACAGGATTAGGATGATATCATTAGTCTACTCTAAATAAACTCACATGGTGCCATCGTGCTGTTTGGTATACTGTGTCATGAACTCTAGCATCCATTTTATAAATGAAATAGCTTAGCCCATGTTATGGATATGATTGTTATCTCAGGGGTTATAAGGTAACATTAAATCAGATTATAAATGCTAGAGCTATCCTGATGTGTAGTAAAAACTCAGTGATTCTGTGTAGAAATGAGAAAAGAGGCACAAAATGGGAGGCACTGCTGAAGGTGCTGAAGTTCTCTTTGGATTTGAAATCTGGAATAGCAATTTTTTTGTTAGTCTGTTAAAATAAGTCTATATACAGCTGCCAGATAGGGCTTACAAAGACCAAAAAGGAGAAACTTGGAGTGAGAAAAAAGGAACATCTGTCTATATTCAACCACATATAGCGACTACTCCTGTTCTGAATATGAATATGACTATGACTATGACTATGACTATGACCGTGGCTGTGTAAGTGTCACCATAGTTCATAACATGACTCCTGTATAGTACGGCTTCTTTATTTACAACATTGTGAACGGCACATGGCCTCTTATGGACATTTGTTCTGCTGCCTAACACAGACCTTCAACATAGCTCCGGTTTATCTCACAGGTGGAGGATGATAAATGAGCACCCTGTCTCCCAGCATACTGTGTACACATCTCCATGGACACCCTGTTTAACAAGTCTGTCAATATGGATGGAGATTGAGGCTCGGGATAACCTCGCCTCTGTGCTGGACTTGTCATAGAGAGCTGCATTTGGAGAAGTTCATGATGAAACTGAGCATAGAGAAGTCTGGGTGTCTGTCTTTAATCTTGAGGGGATAATCCTGGGCCAAAATGTCAAGCTGCATGCCATTATGTGACTGTGTGGGTGTTATTCAGATGCGAGCCAAAATATTTATGTTCATATCTGTTACAGCAGCTTGATGGCATTCAACCAAACACATGCATACGCAGTGCTAGATTTCAACAGGCCTATAGCATATTTAAACAATGCTGGGCAAAGATAACAATAATATGTGTTTATATGTCATGTAGATATAGAGAATGGTAATTTTTTAAAACATTCCCAAAGCAGCCTGTTATCTCTGTACACCTCAAATCATAATCTCACCACCGGAAATTGGTCCGTAGTAGGGATGTACCGATCTGATACTGGTATCAGATATTGGTTGCCAATACTAAAAAAAAATTTAAAAAATGCTAGATTGGATATTCAGGTCTTCCAGGTTTCATCCAATATCCTGGTTGGAAATATAAATTGACAAGGCCATTTAAGACTAGAATGTTTGAATTTTAATTTCATTTCATTTATACAAAGTTGTTCTGTTGTTATATAAGGTATAAATTACAGCTACATGACATATTTGGATCAGCTTTGTCTTATTTTATTTTTGTTTTTTAAAAAGAAATGCTGTTCATAGTCTCTGCACTGGTATTGGTTGATATTGGGTGTCGGCATATACTTAAATCTACAGTATTGGAATCAGTATTGGAATTTAAAAAGCTATATTTTCTGAGAAATCTGGTGGAGGGAAAGTGTCAGACTTTATATGTATTTCCCAAAGAGACAACTGCAGTGTGCAAGACACATGTCAAAGATTCTGTCAGTCAAGTGCCTGTGTTAGCGCTCTAATGTGCTATAAGCTAATATTAGCCTCTGTGTAGCATGGTGGAGCCAGTAGAAAGCAACAACATTTTGGTTTGAGAATGAATTGTGAAATCACAAATAATCAGTCCTCTTCAACTACTGTTTTCTGGGGTAAGATGGGCCTGTTGTGAATGAAGTAGCA
This sequence comes from Paratrypauchen microcephalus, assembly GCA_036785185.1. NCBI lineage: Eukaryota > Metazoa > Chordata > Actinopteri > Gobiiformes > Gobiidae > Paratrypauchen > Paratrypauchen microcephalus. Next base: position 16,944,587 of record JAVJIX010000005.1, on the reverse strand, counting down.
TGGTAAACACTGACTTTGCACACACTATCGTGATACTAAATTTTGTGATACAATATTGTTGATGTGGGCTGCTGTATACATATATCACTAAAAGAATATTTTTTGTTATCTTTTAGCAATAGTGGAAGGAAACTTGTTTATGCAAAACAACTGACATGTTCACTGTTTTGATTATTACAATAGAAGTAGTGGTTTAACAAAGAAATATTGTTGCTAAAATGTATTTAGTTCTTGAAAAACAGCAATATATCACAGAGTATTGTTTGCAATATATATCGATATATTATTAAATGTATCGCTAAATCCTAATACAGGGGGTCCTCGGGTTATGACGGTCTCGGGTTACGACGTTTCGTGGTTACAAACGCGCCCCCATTAAAAAAATATATATATATATTACGCGTCATTCCATCTTACGCGGTTTAGCGTGGTAAGAGATGTAAACAAACGCGAATGGCGTGCGGCGCACGGCGGAAGAATACGCTTTGTTGTGGTTGTAGGGAGAAGAAGACGGCCTCATGTGCGTGTCCAATGTGGGCGGAAGTACCTGATGTGGGCTCTGATCTGCTCCTATGAAAGCGGCAGTGATAACCAAGCAGCGTAGTGGTCTAATTATTGAGATGGAAAGGTTATTGGTGCTTTGGTTGGAAGATCAAAGGCAAAATCCAACTTACGACGAAATTCGGGTTACGACGCGTCTTAAGAACGGATCAACGTCGTAACCTGAGGACCCCCTGTAATCGTATTGTGAGCCATGTATCATGTATCGTATCAAATTGCAAGGGACACTGTGATTCCCAGCCCTAACTTGTATACACAGTTATATTTTCATGGAAAGTACTTCCATCATGAAATATGTGGACTTTAGTGAAAAACAGAAGTGACTGATTCAGATTTCAGACCACAGAAAATGCTAATCTCCCCAAAACCTTTACTAATGAGTATTAAACTATAAGTACCCAATTTGTACAATGTAGTTAGCCCATTGTGAAAAATCTGATTTGAATTTCCCTGAACTACCAGTCAGAGAGTGGACTGAAGCTGGGGATAATCTGCTCCAGGCAGATAAACCCTGATGGACAACTATCAGACTGAAACACTGCCTGATTGACCCATTAAGCCCTTTACCAGCATGAACCAGAAACTAAAGAGAGGCAAACTCCTAAAAACACCCCACTCCAATCCACCTCCAATTATCTGCAGGTCTTTCAGGGTAGACCTTTGCAAATAAAGCCGCTTTATTTTGCTCATTCAAATCCCAGCTCTCTCCGAACCCAACATGGAGGACAGATCCCGCATGTCAGTGTAGCACATTAGAGTAATTGATCCATACATAACATCACAGACATACCCCAGGGGCTTACATTTTCTCCATTTCAACCCTTCCACTCAGGCAATGCTTCTAATTCACAGTCAGGTTTAATAAGGAGCTCCTCTGTCTGCATTCAAAGACATAAGCTAAATCCTATTAGGCTTTGTCTTTCATGCTCACATATAGTTCCACCTGTAGAGTAATAGGAATGAGACAGTAGAAACATATCAGAATCATGATGATATTCAAAGTAGAAGTTGGAATAATGGTAGATCTAATAGCAGTAGCCACGCTACATCTGGCTCACTACAAGCTGTTGAAGTGAATAATTTATATTTGTAAGGGAGGCGAGATGTGGTCTAGAATGCGCTAGTAGGGGAGTGGGCAGGGAATTTCTCTGTAAGCTTGCATACTAGTTCAGTGTACTCTACAAACACAAGCACTATGCTACGGCTTACTGTATTTGGAAAGTGTATAGCATTACTCATTCCAACAGATACATATAACAGTAAATGGGCATGGTATGTTGACATTTAAATTCTGAAATAGCATCTTTTCGTGATTCTGCTTTTGTAAATATTTTTACGAAGAATTTGACTATTTAAGAAATAGTGTGATATCTTCAGCAGACACAAGTCTAAGGATGAAAAACGTATTTGAATCAACAACATCTTGCTCCAATAATCCCCCCTATTTGCGTATGAATTATATTTTGAATGTAGCCGGTGTCTCCTGAACATTAGTAGTGGGGGTTGCAGTGACTTATCCAGGCTGTGAGCTGGCTGTTACCGAAGGATAAGACTGGAGCATAATTAATCATCTCTTTGCGTAGGAGTGGACAGGCACGCTGAACATCATGCTCTCAATCAAATACAATGGCACCGAGCATATGGGGCCTACATATGGCATTCAGCATTTGCAATAAGTTTCATACTTCATATTCATACCCAAGTTGTCAGCCCTACATCTGATATGAGTGACGCTTGTTTGCAGGTTATTTGTGCAGGTACGATTCTGTAGATTTTGTACATTATCCTGGTAGGTTCAACCCTGATCTAATTATTCATACAGATTGGCCTCACATTTAGACATTTACTGCATAACTACACAGAATGAATATAAATTAGGCATGTGATGTTGTATGCCATATTTTTACATATTACCTATATATAGTGACCTTCACTTTGTAAAAATGCAGAGTGTTTGCAAGTTAGAAAAAAAAAATCAAAAGAGAACCAAACGGCTGTCCCCTGCTGATCTTCTTATCTGATTCTTCTTAACATTGTTTACTTTCAAGGTTCAAGGTTTTTGCATGTGAATCCATGCTGATAGTTCAAAAGATTGTATATGGTTGTATAATAATGAATAAAATATACTCTTTAATCATGTTTTTTACTGAAAAGTGCAGACATACATTGAGCTGCAGGGATTCGGTCCACTGTCCAATCATCTTGTAGCCATGGCCCGTGATGTTGTTCCACTGATACTGGAACAGGTCATAGCGTCCTGGGGCATCTCCGTTTCTGTTGAATGTCACTGAAGTACCAGCACTTCCTGCAAACAGACAAATAAGGTCACGTACTGGAAACGTCTGAAACACAGCCACTACTTCACCACTAGAGTACAAGTATAGATCAATCAAACAGACTGTTGCAAATTAGTTGCTCTTGTATTTTTGGGTGAGCAGAGACACCAACTTTAAAACAACAGGATCATCATCATTGCCACTGGCTCATGTCCTGGCTCAGGCACTTTGAAATTGCCAATATGTGCAGTCATTCAAGGTATCTAGTTTTAAATCTTTTTTCAATTTGTAACAGATCCTAATTATGTAGTCATCTTCCTCTACTCAACTGTGAAGACGATTTTTAAAGGGATATGCCACCCCCAGGTCAAATTTGGGCATCTCCCCACAGTCCAGAGACTAAAATAAGTGGTGGTCCTCGTCAGCATACCTGGAGTCTGCGTGACCGCCGCTGTATCTGCAGCTCGTCCAGGTAGAATCCATGATAACAGGAGAAGTTCAATTTGTCAACTGGCCAAAGGAATTTGTTTGGTTGAAAACGTTTCCCAATTACTTTATGTGTAGTGCGCATTCATATCGAGTGCAAATAAATGTGCAAATCAACACGGAGAACTTGCCTTGGTCATTTTGGGTGGGAACTATTTTCCAGTGCGGAAGAATAAAGCCGAATCACGCAGCACGCTGCCAGGGGAATCCCAGTTACGCACCAGGAAGGGAGTTCCCCTGTTGCACAGCGTGCTGCGTGATTCAGCTGTATTTTTCCGCACTGGAAAATAGTTCCCACCCAAAATGACCAAGTCAAGCTCTCCGTGTTGATTTGCACATTTATTTGCACTCGATATGAATGCGCACTACACAGAAAGTAATTGGGAAACGCATCGAGCAAATGAATTCCTTTTGGCCGAAATCTTTCTCTGGCGACGTTAGACTCCAGTCTAACGCGGAGGAGCTGCAGATACCGCGGCGGTCAGTGGCGACAGACTCGGACAATGGCTGGGTGAGCAGGAAAACGCTTTCCACCACTTATTTTAGTCTCTGGACTGTGGGGAGATGCCCAAATTTGACCTGGGGGTGGCATATCCCTTTAAAGGGCCCCATCATGCTGTTTTCTGATCTATGTTGTAAAGTTGGTTCCTCGTCAAAAGCATACCTGGAATTGTGTTTTTTGTTTCATTCACACATGGTTATACCTGCTAATACAGGAAGTGCTTCTTTGTGTATTTAAACTCCATACACCTTCACTAGAATCATTTGCATAATTTCAGCCATCAAATTGCTTATTGCTATTGAACAAAAGGTAAAAGGTGGCTGTTAACTTGAAAACTACACGTTCATCACAAGGTGGAAGGGAGCATTTTGAGCTTTAGAGATGTAGACACGCAAATAATCAAGGATTGCTCAAATATGTGTGAATGAAACAAAAGAACTCCAGGTATGTTTTGATGAGATAACAACATTCTAACATGGCTGAAAGTTTACATAAGTCAATTTTGCGTAATATAGGTCCGATAAGTTGCATTACAGCTGGAGTTGGAGTCATTTCAAAGTCTATAAACCTATAACATGTCAGCATGAGATAATACAAATGCACTTAAAGGGATATGCCACCCCCAGGTCAAATTTGGGCATCTCCCCACAGTCCAGAGACTAAAATAAGTGATGAAAAGCGTTTTCCTGGTCACCCAGTTATTGTCCGAGTCTGTTAGCACTGACCGCCGCGCGCAGCTGCTGCTCCTCCGTGTTAGACTGGAGTCTAACGTCGCCAGAGAAAGATTTCGGCCAAAAGGAATTAATTTGCTGGATGCTTTTCCCAATTACTTTCTGTGTAGTGCGCATTCATATCAAGGGCAAATAAATGTGCAAATCAACACGGAGAACTTGCCTTGGTCATTTTGGGTGGGAACTATTTTTCAGTGCGGAAAAAGACAGACGAAGCACGCACCACGCTGACAGGGGAATCCCTGTTTACGCACCAGGAAGGGAGTTCCCCCGTTACGCTGCGTGCTGTGTTCTTCGGCTTTCTTTTTCCGCACTGAAAAATAGTTCCCACCCAAAATGACCAAGGCAAGTTCTCCGTGTTGATTTGCACATTTATTTGCACTCGATATGAATGCGCACTACACAGAAAGTAATTGGGAAAAGCATCGAGCAAATTAATTCCTTTTGGCCGAAATCTTTCTCTGGCGCCGTTAGACTCCAGTCTAACGCGGAGGAGCTGCAGATACCGCGGCGGTCAGTGCTAACAGACTCGGACAATGGCTGGGTGACCAGGAAAACGCTTTCCACCACTTATTTTAGTCTCTGGACTGTGGGGAGATGCCCAAATTTGACCTGGGGGTGGCATATCTCTTTAAAATAGAGATTCATGTCCATGGCTAGGTTTGACAGTGTCAAAAAGATTTGGTGACACATGCCAGGGCTTAACAGCCTCTGTAAGAATAAGTAATACTAGCTTGGCTGTCCTCTCCATTCTTGTGTCCTGTCTTTACTCAAAACTACAACAAATTATCTGTGATTTTCTCATCACTCATATGTTCCTATAAGACCTTGTAACTTCTTAAATTTTAAGTATTCATGTTCATGTCTGAATTTAATAATGTGGACAGAAATAGCGACAGAACAGAGACAAAAACAACTGTGCAATAGGTGATGGTGACAGAATAGGAAAAACAAGCTTCCTTTTGCTTCCTTTTGTTTGACATCTCCAGTAATAAGCAGTGACAGAGGGTTTTACTGGGGTCTGCTGTTGTCTGTGCTGTGTCAGAATGGATATTTGAGTCAATAAATTTAAGAGGATCTCGGATTCCATTGAGACATAAATGGACATTAAGTACCTGTAACTTTCTTTTGAAACTACTCTATAAAACTTTTCCCGAAGAATTTTCAGCAAAAAAAAAAGCTTTGTAAATATGTTGAAATGTATGCATGCCCACACAACGCAGCTTGCTTCGATGTTTAGAGAGATTATTGAATCTTCCTAATGGTATGTATTGCATTATCCTTTTCAAAGAATAGGACCAAAAGCAAATTTACATTGTAATATAAAACATGAATATAATGCATAATCATCAAGGCTGTATGCTCTAGCAATGAAAATTACTTTTTATTTTTCATCATTTGATTTACTCTTACACAGAACATGGTTGTTTACTTGTTTTATTTAACATCACTATTTGCATCTTCAATTAGCATATTAATAGAAGTCTTGAATAATAGCTCATCTTTAACAATATAAAACCAGTCCTTTTATGAACAACACAAACACACATTTTTAAGGTAAATCAAATCACAAATAGCATTCTTTAAAGGTCCCATGGCATGAAATTTTCACTTTCTGAGGTTTTTGAACGTTAATGTGAGCTCCCCTACCCTGTTTAGGGCCCCCCAATGGCTAAAAGCTGCGAAATGTCTAAACTGAGCATTTGCGATCCTTTTCTGCGTTTGAAAAAAACACAGCTCAAATGGGTGATTCTGGACAAGGCACCTTCTTGACGTCAGATCGAAAAAAGAAATGCAAATTCAGTTCCACCACCGTCTGGATCTCCACCCCCTGTCTCTGGAAATCACGCCCAGAGAATTTGGACTGCGGAGGAGCTACGCAATGCAAAATGCGTTTTTTTATTTGCCTGGAGGCACATGCGAGTGTTTCTAGACCCGGAAGTCCTTTACCCAACCCTCTGGACCTCTGAAACAGCAGTGGTTTAATTTTATTTTCTGTGAAAATGTGTTTTTTTTCATTGAAAAGGCTCTCCTTTCCTCCTTCACGCTTACACACGCGGAAGTGGGGCCAGGCACAGCGCACCGCTAAAACAAGGAACCAGCGGCGCATTTCCTCCCCCCTCCCCCTCCCCCCACCCGCTCCTCTAACCAATCTGTGTCCTTCTCATTTGCATTCAAGCAACAAGGCCCAGAATAAGTCGTTCAGAGAGTTATTTTTTTGACTCTCACTCTGTACATGTGTCTTTCTCATGCACTAAGTGTTGATTTTGAAGAAGGATTCATTTACAGTATTAGGGAACCATTAAGGAGCCATATAAAAGCATCAAGAAGTACCATGTCATGGGATCTTTAATAATCTTGTTTTCTTACCTGATTGTGTGCACATTTATTGTCACTTAAAGGACATCTACTGTATTAAAAAACATAACTGAAATTGTATTTTGCTTCATTCACACTTCATACCGTTAATTCATCTCAAACTCCTTGCCTGGATTATTGCATCACAGACAAAGCCATAGTTCTACTGCTCAGTTTTTAACTTCATAAACACTGACCAGACTCATTCTGCAGTCAAAATGTGTCCAAAACAATCACACTTACTTCACTTTCCCTAAGGGCTGAATTAGTTTGTTTCTTATTGTTCATTTCTGTTGCTGAAACCAGAGGGAGCACTAATGCCTATATGGACATCATTTAAAACTGAACAATAATTTATAAAGTGTGTTTGGACATTATTTTAAATTAGAAAATGAGAAAAACAAGTCCCAAGGTGACCAAAAGCATGTTTAAAAAGGAGTAACAGCAGACCTATTATGCAAAATCAACTTTTCAGAGTTTTCCATCATGTTATAGTTGTTTCCTTGTCTCATTTACTCTCTCGAAGTGTATTTGGAATGACTGATGCATGTTTGAGAAATCTTTAATTGCTTATTTTCAAGACACAATATTGCTGATCAGTCCCCATTTTCACTGCCACTCCAACTTATTTCATTCTCCAGTTTTATTTTCTTAATTGGTGATACACATTCTGCAGTAATTTTGGTACAAATGAAAAAAAAAATAAAAAAAAATAAAAACAGCTACTTGCGAGTGTGCCCTGCAGCTATCCATTGGAGGTATTGTCTCTTTATTGTAATGATGTTTTGCTCCCACTGGGCACTGCAGTTTTCTCCATGGTTGTCATAGATTATAATATAATCTATGCTCGAGCCTGCTATATTATACCAGGCTCAAGCACAGTATGTTTTCTTTAAAGCCACAAGAATGCCTAATGTGTGTTCTTATATACTTCTCATATGGTGACATTTATACCTCCCCAGGTCTGTTTTTGGACCAAACTAGACACATGCTCTCAGGATGATGAGTTGCTGGTCAGAATGGAGACAAGCCTGACAACAATGTCTGGAGTGCCTTGTGCCGATGGCTGTTTGTCTTTTGTCTCTTTTGTGTCAGATGCTCAATCAGTCATTCCTTCCACCAGACAACTGTGCTGGATCGATCGTTGGGCTAAATGCTACCACTGGCAACACAGATCTATATGAAGTGGAATTTTCATTGGAACTATATCAAGGGATGGAAAACAATTTGTCAAAATGTCAGGTCTTTTCTCTTACATTTTGGTGGCTTAATGGTTCTTACATAACACTGACCTCAAAGCACAACAGTCATTTTTTGGCCAAATTGAGTTTTTAACCTCCAGACCCTGCTGCATCTGTATTGACGCAATCCTGGGCCAATCAAAAATGACTTAAGCTGGACTTACACTGTGCAGGGCTATGCAACACGTTTGTGATCCCTCTATCTTTTCATAAGTGTGGTTTTAAACTCCCAAAACATCATAGAAGTATGCTAGCAAAGCATTGGCACCGTTAACTTTAGCACTGCTTTGTTTAATGTCTGAGGCTTTTGTAACCAAACTTTTCTGGCTCTCTTGTGTGCAGTGATTTGTTCAGAAGATGTGTAAGAGGTGCTTTATTGCCCTCAGCTTACCTCTACACCCTGCTCCAGCTGTGTTTACATCTCCTACAGCTCGATTTTAGCACGCACATGCTCAGACCCTACAACTTACGACAAATATCAAACATGTCTGATCTCCCTGTGACCACACAAACCGCTGTCATGTGTTCATCCTGAGCAGGTACTCATTGTAAGCCTGTAACCCCCTGTACACTGCACGACATTGACGCATGGAGCAAAAAAAAATTGCAGTGTAACCCCAGCTTTAGGCAGTGTTATGAGGTTAATAATAGCATAACAAAGTGACCAAGTTTGAAATATTTGAAATGTAATAATTTAAAGTACATAAAACTGTGTACATTTTTAAACCATGTCTACTATTTTTCGCTGTTGCACTTCCTCTAAATCCATATCCATCTGTCATGTGACCACTTCACTACTGCTTGATATCCAGTGAAAGGTTCTTTACACTGTTATGATGTAGTGTTTGGCTTCACTCAGTCATTTTGTTTTGCTGCCTTTCTATGAGCTCCAAAAGACTACTTGTTGTTGAGGAATTAGTTGCTAAAGCTTTGTCCCTTCAAGATCAAAATACTAAAAAACAGGCAAGCCCAGAAATCAAATATTCATTAATAGTAGCAGAGGCCACCGACTCACTGCAAACAATACCCGGTGTTGCTTGATTTGTGAGTAATTTTTTAAGATTTAAAAATTTTCGGTTCAAGTGACACTTCTTGCTTTTTATAATTGCATGATAAATCTGTCAGAGCTGGCTTCACAATATCTTCCCTCATGTATATCATTACAAAGTCTGAAAATCATGAGTAACACAATTTGAAGCTGAAAGTGACCGTAAAGCTAGGGGGGCTTGCTTTGCGTTTCGTCCTTGCTCTTCTAATGAGAGCGCATTGAGGAGGGAGCGTGTGCGCTATGAGCAGGAGGAGTAAGAACATGAAAAGGCGAGGAGCGGCACACTAACGTGAAGCGGACGGCCAGGTAGGAAGTTTAACCTGCTCTGTGATACACGCTGGTGCGCAAAGGTACACGCTGTTGCGAACAAGCTGCGTGCACTGGCGGCGCACATGGTGCCGTGCAGTGTTCGCTCCAGACGAGCGCACAGGTTGCACTGCAGTGAGAAGCCCCGCGTGGTCCCGCACAGTGGTAAAAGTTTATTGTTAACGGCAGTGGCTGTAATGAAATATGATCGCAATCATCTCACACACACACTACGATCTACCCACACTACCTTGGCGATCAACTGGTAAATCGCGACTGACGTATTGGGCACCCCTGTTTTAGCGGAAATCCGCCAAAAAGCAGAAGTCTTTCATCCCTGTGTAACATACCATTTCATAGTGCATGATATATGTAATCAAGATGATATTAAACATAATATTTTATTTCCACAAACCTACATGGAATAATGTTCATGGAAAATTAAATTCATTAATACTGTATTAGCGCCACAAACTTACAATATATTACACTGACAAATTGAAACATTCAGCAAGTTTCTTCTTTGCCAAGAAGCAATTAATATAATTTAGTATATAGTAAAATATAGTATGAAAAGCCTCTTTATATACTTCATTAACCTTGTGGTATAAAAATGTATATGTGACTGAACATGGGGAAATAGGTCGCAACTCGGCATTAGTGAAACCCAGATAATTTAGTTTTTAGTAATTTTTTTCAAAATTTGTGATTTTCTTTTTTTTTTTTTTGCAGAATGTGCTAGCTGAGATAATGAAGAAGTCAGTCCATGTTTCAGATAACAGCATTTTCTGCTTAAAAAGCATACATTTTGTCCGTGAAATTGGCTTGTTTTTCAGAAAGAATCGAGGCGTGTCTAAATTACAATCTTACCTGTGGACCAATCACATGACATTATCGCTCTGTTATTTTCTTTTTCTGCCTATCAGCTGTGAGCAGCTTGTGAATATGTAGCTGCAGTTCAACAGGATCCGTAACTTTAAAAAATCTGTAACTTTGACTATAAATGCTACATAAAAAGGAAGGAGTCTCGCCTCGTAACATGTGACACGTTTGGGACACGACCGTTTCTCCGGAGCTCATGTACAGAATGCGATCGGATACTTTACTGCCGAAAGACCGTGGATACGCGAATAATCGGACAACGAGGCAAACAACGAGGCAAGTAAGTGTTCCCGATGATGTTTGCAGGAACACATTTACTTTATAGACTTTAGGACATGTTTAAATACTAATTCAGCTTTTGTGTGGCGATCATGTTTCATAACGGCCAGTGCCGTCGTGTGCGGGACCGAGCAGGGCTTCTCACTGCAGCCTAGCCTATTTCTGCTACATGTAGGACTAAACCGGGACTAAACAGGGGCTAAACCAGGACTAAACCAGGACTAAAGCAGGACTAAACCAGGACTAAACCGGGACTAAAGCAGGACTAAAGCGGGACTAAACCGGGACTAAACCAGGTCTAAACCAGGACTAAAGCAGGACTAAACCAGGACTAAACTGGGGCTAAACCAGGACTAAACCAGGACTAAAGCAGGACTAAACCAGGACTAAACCGGGACTAAAGCAGGACTAAAGCGGGACTAAACCGGGACTAAACCAGGACTAAACCAGGACTAAAGCAGGACTAAACCAGGACTAAACCGGGGCTAAACCAGGACTAAACCAGGACTAAAGCAGGACTAAACCAGGACTAAACCGGGACTAAAGCAGGACTAAAGCGGGACTAAACCGGGACTAAACCAGGACTAAACCAGCACTAAAGCAGGACTAAACCAGGACTAAACCGGGACTAAAGCAGGACTAAACCAGGACTAAAGTAGGACTAAGCCGGGACTAAACCAGGACTAAAGCAGGACTAAACCAGGACTAAAGTAAGACTAAACCGGGACTAAACCAGGACTAAAGTAGGACTAAACAGGGACTAAACCAGGACTAAAACAGGACTAAACCGGGACTAAAGCAGGACTAAACCAGGACTAAAGTAGGACTAAAACAGAACTAAACCAGGACTAAGACAGGACTAAACCAGGACTAAACCAGGACTAAGGTGTGTGTGTTCAGAGTGTGTGTGTGCGTGTGTGTGTATCCAGAGTGTGTGTGTCTGTGTGTGTGTGTGTGTGTGTAGTGTCCTATACTATATTTTGTATTGTATTAAATTGACAATACAGGTGATTTAACTTAACATATCCTGTGTATTACTGAATTATTGAATGATTATATGGACTTTTTGTTATAAAAACATTTCAGTTTTAACAAAGTACCTTCTAACACCACACCACAGTAATGTCAGTGATGGGGGGAGGGCTTAGCTTAATGTCATGCAAATGAGGCAAGAAAGGCTAGAGTGAGGAAACTTTATGAGCTGTTTTCACCCCTTTAGCAAAATCTCATGTGCATGCTTTCAAATGGCCACAACTTCTTCAAATGTTGTCAGATTTCCATGTGTAAGGCATCATTGGAAATCTTAGAATCTACACTTTCAGAATCTGTGAATAACTCAAAACGCCCCCGGGACGACATATCATCACCATTTATTTTCGCAGTATTGGCATCTGTTGTTTTGTGTCATGGTTTAAATGTTAATGATCAGAGTGGCTGTTCTTGACTGTGTTAAATATGCACTTCTAAAATGCTTTTCACTGTGTGGTTGATGGTTTGAATCTCATAATTCCAAGGCCTGCTGTCTGGGAGGAAGCCAACAGTCTACTCACCATTGAAGCTGACACTGCGGATGTACTTGAGAAGTTTCTTCCCCCCTGCCAGCTCCATGTCGGGGCAGTATCCGGAGTTGTCTGGACACAGGTCTCTCTGCATGTTGTGGAGAGCGTGGGCCATGGCATAGACAGCATCAATCACAAACTGCACCTTCCCCTCCTGCTCATACTTGGAGTCAATTCCGATGCGCTCCTGACCTGAGAGACACACAGAATCCAAGATAATGACTTCTATATTCACAACAAGATCAACAAACACAGGGCCATGGATTCAGTCACAGTGGGTACATTTACATGTCCAGCTGATAACTGCTGATAACTAGAGTAAACAGATAGAATCAGAAAATGATCAGATTTTACTGCGCATGTAAACAGCCACAACCACTGTTTACTTTTAGTGGCTTCTCATGTAAATTCATCCAGTTTCCATTTTAGTGTGTTGTCTGAATAAACACGGAATTTGCAAATGATGGAAACATTTTCTCTTCACTTCACTTTAACTCCATGTGAATACTATGTTATGAAATACTTTAATGGTTTAATGGTGCAGCAAAGAAATGCATTCTCTGCATCTGACCCATTCCTCAGAGCTGCTCCTTGAACCAGGTCAGAAAAGGACGTATAATGCATTGGCACATGGTAGGATCAGATTGGATTTCTCCAAATCTGATCCCGTTACTCGGCGGGTGGTCTGTCCTTAGATCCCAGTGCACATGAATCTCGTGTAATCGGATAATGGTCAACGACCTGACGGCTCCGCTACGCTATGTGGTGCTGTAGTCCAACTACTTCCGTGTGATGGCTACTCAATAAAAACACAACAAACTATGTGGCGGTATACAAAGATGGGACTTGAGGAGTTTGACGGAACAGTATTGGTGTACGTGTTGTGCATTCTTTCTTCGCAGCCATGATTTCGTCTGACTTTTCCGGCAACAATCACTATTTATGACAGCGTCGGCGCCTCCTGCCACTTCCGGGTGAAATCCCTGGCGAAAATTCCCGCGCATGCGCAGTGCACCAATCCGATATCGTGCACAAGGTGGCACCAAGTGGATTAATATCAGCCTAAGCCAGGGGTTCCAATCGGATTCGGGAAACCAATCCCTATACGATCCTTAGCCTGTGCACATGAATTTGATACGATCCCAATCCGTTTGCAATCGGATTACACTCGTCCATGTGCATGCAGTGATGGAGGACTGAAATAAACAGTTGCCATAGTAATAACCCTATCAAAAAAAAAAGAAAGAAAAAAAAAAAGGAAAAAGTCATTGGACTCAAACAAGAGTCTCTACTGGTCTGAGAATTAAAACCTGAGCATTAATTTACAATACAGGAATAAACTATCTATAATTAAATTATTATATAGAATTCATAATTAATTGACATTAACTGCAGTGTAAATCAATCAGAAATGTTTGAAAACAGTGATGAGGGTAAACATTCCGAATGAGATGCTGTTTTATTGTTATTCCAAAACCACAGGAGCCGTTTCATATTTTTATGACTGGGTCATGATGACTACTGGATGAAAATTGGACTTTTCACATCAATAACACAGTCACGTTGAGCTGATCGTCGTTATCTTTGCAGGTTGATACTGTATTCTTAGAACATTTTCTGATGGAAATGGGAGACAGCAGGAGGCTTAAGTTTAGAGATGCGTGGTGCTTACCTCATGTTACTGATGCACAATAAATGTTTGCTTTGTTGTGAATAGAAAAAAAATATGCAAAATTATATTAATACTTAAGTTCCTTCAAATTAGTTTCCCATTTCAGGATTGCAAACTTTTAAAACATTTAAAACAATCACCCTGCAAAGTATTAATAAAGTACTTAAGTAATTAATTGCTTATTTTAAATGAAGAAAATACACTAAATTGCTAAAAAAAAATTATGACAGAGGGAAATCAAATCAGTGTTTCTAAAATGATTGGCAAAGTGTTTTCATGGGATGGAGATAATTGTTGATCATTGATATTTCAAAGTTCAAGTTCAAAGTCAGCTTTATTGTCAATTCTGCCATATGTGTTCAACATACAGTGAATCGAAATTTCGTTTCTCTCTGGCCAGGTAGTGCAAAAAGACAGTGTACAGAATACAACATGAAGACAAAACACAACAAAAACTATCTAAGACAGAGATCTAAAGTTAAAACTAAAGTCTACGGTCTAAAATCTTAAAACAGTGCAACATAATAAATAACCTATACTATATACAGATTTCCAAAGTGTGCAGTGTGCATCAAAATGTGCAATGGAAGATACAGCAGTGAATTGGTCATGTGCAGTAGAATGTGCATTGGAGTTAAGATAAATAAAAATAAGTGTGCAACAGTAGTAATTCTAGTGCAACAGGAGTAAACAACAGTACTAAAAATTCCAGTAGTAAATGTGCAATAACAGTAGTAAACAACAGTGCAACGGGGTAAAAATCAATAACAGGAGTAAACAACAGTACTAAAAATTCCAGTAGTAAATGTAAGTGTGCAATAACAGTAGTAAACAACAGTGCAACAGGAGTAAAATCCAGTAGTAAATGTAAATGTGCAACAGTGCAACAGTCGTCCTTAGCAGCAGTTTTTTAAAGTGTCTAGAGTGATATGTCTTTTATGGAATACAGGTTATGCCAATATGGGGGGTGGGGGGTGGGAGATGGGTAAGGTGGGAGTTCGGGTGTGAGTTCAGCCTCCTGACAGCCTGGTGGATGAAGCTGTTTGAAAGCCTGGTGGAGTGGGCCCGGAGACTCCGGTACCTTCTCCCCGAGGGCAGGAGGAACAGGCTATATTTTAACCTATATTTGCAATGTTTGGGTTAGATAAAAGGAGAAGTTCAATTTGTCAACTGGACAAAGTTTGTTTGGTCGAAAACGTTTCGCCGCTCATCCGAGAGGCTTCGTCAGCTCTATTTGGAATGCTGGTAAGACACTTGCTTATATCTTGCTGCAGGGAGGAGCTAACTAGCTAACTACTTTCCGAAACTATCTCATTGGTTTCCGTCTTTTGTTTCTCTGGCGTCTAGATAACGATCCCTATTCATCCCTACGACTGTTTTTCACACCTCTGGCCCTGACCTGGCTAGCCCTATTGTTCCCCTGTTTGCTTGATCTAGGCTTAAGAATGGAATTATAGATGGGAGACAAATTATGTCTGACTCCACCATTTCTGTTCAGAGAAGGATTCTCTTTTTTTTTTTTGACAAAAATAGCCTCTTTAACTCCCCTCTCAAACCAGTTCTTTTCCCTGGCTAAGATCTGAACCTCACTGTCCTCAAAAGAATGGCCCGTGGCTTCTAGGTGAAGATGTACGGCAGATGACGGTCCACTCTGGCACGCCCGCCTGTGTTGGTACATCCTCTTGTGAAGTGGCTGTTTGGTTTCCCCAATATAGCGCTCACTGCAGTCTTCACTACACTGAATGGAGTAGACCACATTGCTTTGTTTGTGGCTCGGTGTTTTGTCCATTGGGTGGACGAGTTTTTGTCTTAAAGTGTTTGTGGGTTTGAAATAAACTGGGATTTCATATTGTCTGAAAATCCTCTGTAGTTTTTCCGACACGCCGGCCAGGTACGGAATCGCTACCCCTTTCCTCCTGGGTTCTGATTCTCTATTATCTTGTTTCTTGCCCTTGTCTCTCTTGGTTTTGTTGACAGCCCATTTAGGATATCCACAAACAGAGAGGGCTTCCTGCACATGTTGTTCTTCTTTCTCCTTACCCTCTGTGCTTGTGGGAACCACTTGGGCCCTGTGTTGTAATGTTCGAATAACACCCAGTTTGTGCTGCAGTGGGTGGTGTGAATCAAAAAGCAGGTATTGGTCTGTGTGTGTGGGCTTCCTGAAGACTTCTACTTGGAGTCCCCGGTCTCCTCCTATCGTTACTGCACAATCTAAGAACGCCAATGTGTTATCCTTGGCATCTTCACGGGTGAATTTGATATTAGGATCTACAGAATTGATATGTGCAGTAAAAGGTTCCATATCTTGAATTTTGATTTTTGTAAAATTATCATCAACATAACGAAACCAGTGTGTGGGCGGAGTGCCTGGATATGAAGCTAAGGCACTCTGTTCACAAATTGTTCCATGTATAAATTAGCCATGATAGGGGAGACCGGTGAGCCCATCGCACAGCCA
Organism: Paratrypauchen microcephalus; assembly: GCA_036785185.1. Classification (NCBI taxonomy): domain Eukaryota; kingdom Metazoa; phylum Chordata; class Actinopteri; order Gobiiformes; family Gobiidae; genus Paratrypauchen; species Paratrypauchen microcephalus. The sequence continues at coordinate 16,928,228 of JAVJIX010000005.1, read as the reverse complement.
TGGATCTGCCTGTAAACATTCCCTCTGAACTGGAAATAGGTGGTATTTAGACAAATTTCCAGCAGTTGGCAGATTTGGTCAGGAGAAAGTTTGGTTCTCTCTTCTAGCTTGGAAACCTGCAGTAAACTCCTTCTCGCTGCTTCGACCGCTACAGTTGTGGGGATACAAGTGAAAAGAGATTGCCTGGAAGAATCCATGACTCATCGCTGTACCAGCGAGTGAGTCTGGTAACGTTTGATCCACAGAATGCGCTGCGGTTGCGCGTAGACAGACAGCTAAGTGAACCAATCAGAGATTGCGCCATCTTGATTCAAAACTGAGGCGGAACTTCCGCTGCCTAAGAGTGACTTTGCGGGCAAAGGCGGGTGCACTGACGTCACCATCTTTGAACGAATCAGAATCGCGGAGTCGGTTTGGAACCGGAGGAGCGAGAGTGGATGGAGAGTGTCCAAATGGTATCGCGGTGTATAGGAAATACAGAGAGATATCATTTGGCTGGCCAGGTAAGAAAAGAGAGGTTACATCAAAGGAAACCATTGTCTCATCCTGACCAAACTGGAGAAACTTAACTTTGTTTACAAATTTGGCTGTGTTCTCAATGTGGTGCTCCGTGTTGCCCACCAATGGAGCCAAGATGGTTTTTAGGTGTTTGGCCAAATTATATGTGATAGAGTCAACACTCTCATCACAACACTCAATGTTTGGGTTAATTTAAAAATAAAATATTGACTCTATACACCAACAGTCAAAGCTCTCTCTTTTGTTATTAAAATGGTCACTTTTGCTTAGATTGCATGATTTTGTTTGTTATTATTATTTTATTGTATTGTGGTGATTACATAAAACCAAATCATAATTGCTAAAAATGTCTTATATAATGCATCTGCACATCTTTCTTTTACTCTGAATAACTGAACAAAGCACACAATTAAGTTCTAAGAAAAGCTGATATGACAGATATTAGCCCACTGGCACAAAGGTATAAGGTGACAGTATTGGTATCACTGATTCATAGAAAATACCTTCCTATTAAAGACATTCTGTATTATGTCTCAAGCATAACAGTTAGAAACCAAATTGGACACAGCAGAAGGTAATTCCTGTGGATGCAACTCACTGCTGCCTGTCGGTGCTCGAACCTCTGAAACCACAGAATCTGCCAACTCCACTCAGGTCCCCATGGCGATGCCTTTGCACCGGCCGCTTGCCTATGCCCAACAAGCCTTTAATGATTAATTAGTAAGTATAGTTCGCATTACACAGGCAGAGAACAAGAGAGGAGCAAGGAAGGAGGCAGTAGCATGCAAAGAACATGACCCCAGTCTCAAACTGCAGTGTGGGAAGTGAACAGTGTCAAGGCCAGTATATATGACTTCATTATTATGGCTTGTGAAAGAGAGAGGTGAGACCAGTGCAATTTTGGATTCGCTACATTAACTCCATACTGTGCTTCTTCATTCACTAGCCTTAAATGGTCTGCATTATTTCTTTCTACTCCCTATTCTTTTTGAGAAATACAGTGGAGGAAATACATATTTGATCCCTTGCTGATACTTATTTGATACTTATTTCACTCAGTGAAATGCAAATCAGTTTATAAGCATCTACAGTATCACTATTGTAATATCTTAGGTTAAGTATAATATTTTGGACCTTGAAAGTTATCAGGTATTTATGGATGCTTGCCTTATTTTTAAAGTTTTAAATGGACTCGCTCCTCCACCATTCATGGATTTTATAAGTAAAAAAACTACTAACTGAGTTAACACAAGACCAGAGGAGACTGTAACATAGAGACGCAGGACCATTTGGCCAAATGGTGACGTCTATCAGTGGATCACAGTCATGGAACACATGACCTGCTCATGTCAGGAACTGTGGGTCCTTCTCAACCTTCAAGAACACTCTGAAACATTGGTTGAAAAATAATCAAACATGCTCACACAGGTAGATTTTCTTCTTCTCGGGGCCTCTTAAACTCAGAGAATGGTCTGTTGTGGTTAAGTTGCCGTCATGTCTATGTGCACTTCTGTCTCTTCTGTGTGTTCCTCTAAATGTTCTTCTGTTCTGACCTGCCTTAGGACAACGGATGTAAAGTAGCTGTTGTGCTAATTCCGGCATATTTACATTGATGCTGTTTGTTGTCATGTTGATTAATATGCATTGTCCTAATAAAAAAAAAAAAAGAAAAAAAAAAAGCCTTCTTTCTTTTTGATATCTCCTATTTCTCAATGTTAAAACAAACCTACCATTAAAATTATAGACTATTCATTTCTTTGTCAGTGGACAAACCTATAAAATCAGCAAGGGATCAAATACGTATTTCCTGTAAATGTACACCCAAAAAAATAAAACAAAACTGTGAATCACTGCTTTGGCTCCATCTATTTGCAATGAGATGATGCCCAAAATGTACCTGAATATTCACCATTTCATAAAGAGAGAGACAGCAAAAAACAACAAAAACATAGTACTTCAGGCAATTGCAAATGCCACTGCAAATGTGACGTCTAAATAATGTATGAGCTTATGGGAGACAGTAATTTAATTTGAGTCTCATAGGCTGAGCACACAGACAAAATTGTAAAACAGTTGCCACTAAGAAAAAGCATAATGGCTTGGCACACAGATTGTAATTCTGATTGATTCATGTAAGGGATAACATTTCATAAAAGTTGTTTCACTCTGCTTTAATAAACCAAGAACACCCTTCATTATTCTGTTATCTTGATATACATAAAAGCATGCAGAGACAATACACACATGCACAAATGGGAACTGTGGTTCAGAGTTCAGCCTCACCTGGGATCTCATTAACCGACAAATATATGTAAACTTTGTGAATAATCGCATGAATAGTATTATGCATTCAACCCAGTCTTCCACAAAACAACATACCTCATATTCACACAATATTATCAGAGTTTTAGACAATATTCTTTGGACAGGTTAAAATCTGTTTTCTGATCTATGTTATGATGCTTCCTCATCAAAAACATGCCTGGAGTTGTGTTTTGTTTCATTCACACATGTTTAACACATAAATCATGCATATTTAGGATGAGTTCGGAGCCTGAAAACATCACCTTGTGATGTAAAGTGGTAATACAGTAAGTGCTCCACTGTGCTTTTGTACTCCATACACTTAGATTAGAGTCACTTAGATCATTTCAGCCCATTTGCTAATCACTACTGAAGAAAAAATGGTAAAAGGTAACTTGAATATTACTGCTTCATGACATCACAAGGTGAAACAGAGCTTTGGAGATGTAGACATGGAGATGTTGAAGATAGGATTCTTCAAACATGTGAATGAAACCAAATACAACTCTAGGTATGTTTTTGAGCTCACAAGAGCTCACAAGAACACTTTTCTACAAATAATAATAAAACAGGTAAACATTTGCTGTATATAGACTCATTCAAATTGTAAACTTTCACTTTCGAGGTACATTTTTATTCCATCTATTTTCTGTCCCCCTGCTGATGAATGGTGCTGATGTGTCTGAGGAGAGAGTGATGTGCGTTTTGTACTGAAGAATGCATCCTGAGCTGCATACACTATAAGCTCCTATTTCCAAAGCTTCAGAGATGTAGGTTTGTGTACATGCTGTGACACACGCTGCCTTAGACAACGATTGCCTCTTTGTGATAGAGAGCTACACCTATTTGACTGTGGAGCTATATATTGCGGGAGGGTATAAACTCCGATGCATAAGAGCAAAGCTAAAACACAACACGTGAACGCTGTTATTTACCGAACAACAGGCCCTGCATCACTTATGTGCACTTGAACAAAGTTGAATGTGTCCAACCCAGACTGAATAATGGCTCTGGAGTGCTCTCTGTTTGAAGCAGCGCCGTGAATAGAGAGATGATGTGATGCTCGGCACATACTGAAGAACACCTCAAAAATGCAGGTAACACAAACAATAGAGACAAAGGAATTCCCTATGGAGTGATTTATATAGAGACACTATATGCACATACACACACACGCAGATGAGAGGAGATTTCAGTGCATGATACGCCTATGCTGGTCTTCAGAGTTGACGGATGAAACCCACTAAGAAACTAAAAACATGCAAACTCTGCACAGGAACCCAGACCAGGAATCTCTAGGACTCTAGGATCTCATTGCTGAGAGAAGAGTGCTAGCCTCTCAACCACTGCGCACTTTGGGATGTTCAGTTGCCTGACCAGCCAGTCCCTTCCACATTCTTTTTGAATCCAGAAGGAACTGGGACTAGATCATAGAGCGTGAAAATCATCTGTCCTAACTTGAGATGATCCAACCACAGCTGCTAATTTGTAGCACATGTCTCTCAAATGCAGATGACACCTCCATATAACATTCTGAACAAAATATCTAACTTATTTTCCTGAGATAAATAATGGTTTGGTGCTTTGATTTTTGATTCTGTAAAAATCTACAAAAAGGGACTGTTTCTCAGTCCTTTATGTTATTTTTTACCCTTTTCTCATTTTTGGGGCCAAGCTAGGCACCACAGTGTTTCTACTGATTCTTCTTCTTCTTCTTCTTATTATACATTATGTTACTCATCATGAGCGTCTATGGCAACCCCTAGAACCGTCTGGTAAAAAGTTGTGAAATTTTGCATGCACATTCCAGCCAGTCTCCTCATTACCCACAGCAATTTATAGGCCCCCACCCCCAACCGTCTAGTGCCACCAGCAGGTCAAAGTTGCAAAAATTTTCAGGAATTTTCTGCGTTGCTATTACCTGGCCAGCCAAATGATATCTCTCTGTATTTCCTATACACCGCGATACCATTTGGACACCCTCGCTCCACTCTCGCTCCTCCGGTTCCAAACCGACTCCGCGATTCTGATTCGTTCAAAGATGGTGACGTCAGTGCACCCGCCTTTGCCCGCAAAGTCACTCTTAGGCAGCGGAAGTTCCGCCTCAGTTTTGAATCAAGATGGCGCAATCTCTGATTGGTTCACTTAGCTGTCTGTCTACGCGCAACCGCAGCGCATTCTGTGGATCAAGCGTTACCAGACTCACTCGCTGGTACAGCGATGAGTCATGGATTCTTCCAGGCAAGCGTTGCTAGGCAACGTACCTAGCAACCTTTGATCTGTCTTTGATGTGTCTTTGATCTGTTAAACCTTGTTAGACCCTGTTAAATCCTGTTAGACCTTGTTAGACCCTGTCAGACCCTGTCAGACTCTGTTAGACCCTGTCAGACTCTGTTAGACCCTGTCAGACCCTGTTAGACCCTGTTAGACCCTGTCAGACCCTGTCAGACTCTGTTAGACCCTGTCAGACCCTGTTATACCCTGTCAGACCCTGTTAGACCCTGTTAGACCCTGTTAGACCCTGTTAGACCCTGTCAGACCCTGTTAGACCCTGTTAGACCCTGTCAGACTCTGTTAGACCCTGTCAGACCCTGCATGTGGCCTACATGCTGAGGCCTACATGCACCTTTGGTGCTTGGCCCCACATTGCTGCTTGCAGCTATATTTATCTTAATATACCTAAATAATAATTAATACTTTGCTATTGGAGTGGGGAGAATCTCTAAGTCTGGAAACCTTAATTTGCTTAATTTGAACTAGGGCTGGGAATATTAACGCGTTAATCGCGATTAGATTAATGTAAGTTATGATCGCGAACAATTTTTTTAATCGCGATCAGAGTTTGCCAGCATTTTCCGCAATTCTACCATCCATATGCAGCTCATTTGGTTGTATTAATTAAACTCATTGTCGGTTAAACGCGCTATTTTGAGTTTGCTAGTATTTTGTTCCTTCTACGCATCTGTAGGCAGCTCGAGCGGGCTTCAATCGAGTCGTCGGCATTGGCAAGGAAGGACACACTGTTGTCTTCAGTTTAGCCAACTTTGTGTAATGGTTTTCTGGACCTCTGAATGGTTTGTTTGAATATAAAAAACATCCAGACGGACAAATCGACAAGACTAAAGTAAAATGCACCCTGTGTCAAGCAGAGTTTCAATACCACAGGAGCACTTCTAGTCTAAACTACCACATCCAGGCTAAACACCCAGGTGCATCGACCGTTTGCGGAGCATCCCAGCCACAGATTCGCCAAACAACTATTTGGCAGAGTGCATATGGCAGCAGAGTGACAAAAGAAAAGATAACAACAGCGATTGCTAAATGGGTGGCAATTGACTGCAGGCCTGTCAGCATCGTTGAAGACTCAGGTCTAAGGGATGTTCTGAGGTTGGTATTTTCTGACCTGACATACACCTTACCGTCGCGGGGGACTATTACGAAATGCATAGAGGAGATATACAATACAGAGAAAGAAGCGAGGATGGGCCTCCTGCAAAATGCTCATGCCGTGGCACTAACTGGGGATTACTGGACATCAGTGAGTAATCAGGCATATCTCGGAGTTACTGCACATCATATCGACACTGAATGGAAGTTACACTCATTTGCTTTAACAGTTCAACACACGGAAGAAAGACACTTTGCAGAAACATGTGCCCAGCATTTTTCTGAAGTAGCTGAGCAGTGGGGTGTTAAAGGGATATGCCACCCCCAGGTCAAATTTGGGCATCTCCCCACAGTCCAGAGACTAAAATAAGTGGTGGAAAGCGTTTTCCTGCTCACCCAGCCATTGTCCGAGTCTGTCGCCACTGACCGCCGCGGTATCTGGTGCTCCTCCGCCTTAGACTGGAGTCTAACGTCGCCAGAGAAAGATTTCGGCCAAAAGGAATTAATTTGCTCGATGCGTTTCCCAATTACTTTGTGTGTAGTGCGCATTCATATCGAGTGCAAATAAATGTGCAAATCAACACGGAGAGCTTGCCTTGGTCATTTTGGGTGGGAACTATTTTCCAGTGCGTAAGAATACAGCCGTATCACGCACCACGTTGTGCAACAGGGGAACTCCCTTCCCGCTGCGTAACTGGGATTCCCCTGTCAGCGTGCTGCGTGATACGGCTGTATTCTTACGCACTGGAAAATAGTTCCCACCCATTGTCCGACAGACTCGGACAATGGCTGGGTGAGCAGGAAAACGCTTTCCACCACTTATTTTAGTCTCTGGACTGTGGGGAGATGCCCAGATTTGACCTGGGGGTGGCATATCCCTTTAAGGAGAGGGTGACGACAATCAGCACTGATAATGCCCGAAACATGACCGCAGCAGCTAGAATCCTGCCTTACAGACACATGCCGTGTATTGCACACAGAGATCCATCGTTATAGCTATCCGTGAGAGTGGCCTCGAGAACATCTTGGCAAAATGCTGCAAAGTTGTTGGACATTTTAAACATAGCCCAGCGAATGCAGCTGAACTGCAACGCCAACAAGTGGAGTCCGGACAGAAACAGGAGCCCCTCATTCAAGACGTTTGCACCAGGTGGAATTCCACTCTCGACATGATCACCCGGCTCCTCAGAAACAAGGATGCTGTCAGAGCTACACTTGCGCTCCATCGGCAGCAAAGAAGCACACCAGCCATGCTGATGAATGTTGAACTGGAGAAGATGGAAAAGCTTGAAGCTCTTCTCGAACCTTGCAGCTAAGCTACTTAAAAAATAAATTTTATTTTGTTAACGTATGAAAAAAAGAAAAGTGATCACTTTTTCGTTTTGATTGCTTGTTTGCTTGTCATGGTGTATGCGACTCCCACTTTCAACATGGTTGTCAGTTCCTGAGGGTTTTTTCTGCTGGAGTTTTGTCATGTCATCGTCAAATTGTTACACCAACTGCTTGTTTATAGCCTAAATAACTATTGCTTCCACATAACTTAGTAAAGTTGTTAAGTTTCATAATTGGATACGTTTTGATTGACTAAATCCATTTTGTATTTTATGGTTATTGTAAGGTTAATGTCACGTTTTTAAAAATAAATACGCAGAGAGTCTCTTAACTGGGTCTAGTGCCCTGTAAGCACTGCAAGATGCAAAGGAGGAAAGCCTACAGTATGCACATTTTTTTCAGTAGGTTAATAATCTTGCAGTTGGGTATTGTTTAAATTGCATTTCTCTTGATCTTAATGTGCAGGATATCTTGACTTCTCTGGTATGTAACTGGTTATTAATTGCACTTAATTTTTCATGGCAGGTATGTGACAGAGCTTTTGGGAGGAGAGCAGTATATATCCTGCTCTGTGGTCCTGATGGAGGGGTGTGACGATGATCCAGGCTATGTGCTCCGGTTTAAAGCAGCCTTTACGTGTGACCTGATGAAGCGCAAAGAGAGTGCCGATATCCAGTGGTTGAGCATGGCAACTGCTCTTGACCCCAGATTTAAGGATCTGAAATGCCTTCCCAGATCTGAAAGAGAGGAAGTCTGGAAGTCAATTGTAGAAGAGAATGCCCAGCAGCCTGAAGCTCGCAGAGAAATTGACCCAGAGCCACCTACAAAGAAAATCAACCTTCTGTTAGTTGCATCAGATTCAGATGAAGAAGTGGACCCAGCATCTGACATGACTGTGGACCGGTACAGAGGTAAGCCCAGCATCTCCTTAAAAGACTGTCCATTAAAATGGTGGTCTGGACACGCAGTGGCTTATCCAAGTTTGGCACCTCTGGCAACACACCAGACACACCTGCAACAACAGTGCCTTGTGAAAGACTGTTCTCACTCTCTGGTCACATTATCCAAAAGAAGAGAGCAGCCCTGTCCACTGATAACGTCACTAGATTGGTCTGTTAGTAATTGGCTCAAAGCAAAGAATTAGGGCCTTGTCCTTGGCTGTGCCAAAAAAAAAAAGAGTGGAACTTCACAGTCAGGCAGTGAAAAAGCAAAAAATACAATGAGAATTATTGCAATTACTTGAGTTATTTATAGTTAGTAATTGACAGCTATTTGACAGAATTTCTGTTATTTTAAGTTATGAAGTGCTTTGTATTGTTATTTTATTTTATTTATTGGTTATTTATGGTTATACCCAGACAACTGGGTCTACATGGCACTTTTTCAGATTTTTTTCTGTGTTCATTTATTTACAATTTCTCAAAGTAAGCACTATTACTGGTTCATTGTTACTTTTTCCTTTCTCTGCACTTTTTTGAAATAAAAAAAATGGTGAGAAATACTTTGCATTGTGAGTTTAACTTTAGATTCGAACGGTCTTACTGCAAGATATCAATTTTAAACATGCAAAATAAATCACAATTAATCGCGATTAACTATGAAATTTCTGAGATTAGTTGCGATCAAGAAAATTAATCGTTTGACAGCCCTAATTTGAACACATTCCCCTTTCTTTTGATTGTCGAGGGTAAAGTATGTAGGCCTATTAAAGTAAATATGTTATATTGGAGTGTCTGTAAACTATTTAAAACATTCAGTGCTTCAGTACTTATTTGTAATTTACAAATGAAACTGCCTGTAACCGTTTCATTTTTATTTATTTATTTTATTTTATTTATTTTTCATGGAAATTTTGAGAAACATTTGGCTTTGGCTTTAAGTTCTACTAATAATTCACTTGCACTTCTCACTTAATTTCTAAAGCAGAATTGGAGCATACACACAATATTTTTATCTCATATTTTCCTACAAAATGTCATAAAATTTTGCATCAGTTTGAGGTCTCCATAGTTACCTAGATGAACCATGTGACCTCTTTATACTGTTTTCAGATTAATTTACATTTTGTGGTGGGCTGTAATGCTAATGAGGCAGCAATACAGTATTATTAAAAGGCATATAAACCATGTTAACTCAACTTTGGCCCCAATCAAAAGTTAAAGAAACCTCCCGTTCTACAATCTGCGAAGAACTAGGCGCAGATGGCTGTGTCCTACTGCAAGCAACAAACACAAGTCAGTGAGGCTTAGGATAAGCAATAATATGGCACTCAAATGTTCTCATTAGTGAAGGCCAGCAGGCAAACGGCTCACATGAATCCCATGCATTGTTAATAAAAAAATACTATAGCTCATTTAAATTAGCAAAATAGGCTATTTTACAATAGGAAAGGACACGCTGGAGGGACTGTAAATACTTCCTCTAGATAAGATGAAGGAAGTGGTGAGGACATAACTGCATAACTAAAGATCGTTTTGTGAGCACAGTAATAATCTTTTAGACTGTGTGTATAACATCTAAACACCCAGGGCAGATATTAGGCATCCACTGGCCAAAGAACCAACTTACTAATGCCATGTGCTTAAATAGTGACTCCGCTTGACCTGCTAGTGCCTTGACATCGTTAACCTCTGTTTTAGTCAAAGTGATGGAGGCGGGCTGCTCTCTATTCAGCTCTCAGCCCACTCTCTGCCCTGACAGGACCAATTATGAGCCTGGTATCTCCCTTCAGTTGCAGCTGAGTAGACATTGATCGCAGTAGTCCTATCTCTTTATAGTAAACCTCAAAAGGCCAGTGCGATACTCTCTATACTCTCTCTATTCCAACGCCAGGCGCACAGGGACTGGCGGCTTAATGCTATCTCATAAACAGGATCCACGAAGTCCTTCTTCTCCATGACCTGCTCATATCAGCTTTTAGTGCTCCATAACATATGAACACAGAATCACACACGGGGCTGAGGCCTTTGGCACCATATACACTGACCTCATCCTCTTAAGAAATAATCGTCTCTAAATGTGGTGTCTCTGCTTATCGCTGCCCCCAGCTAGATTGCACTACCTGATTACAACCTCCTCAAATTACCATTCAGGATAACAGCAACTCTGTATTTGTAAGAGAGAAAACTTATTTTCTGTTGATGTTTATTTATAGGGCATTGGTGATTAGATAATTAACAAACAGAATCAGCACCGAATATTTGATGCATGTACTTAATTCTGTAAACTAAAAGGTAAAATGGTTGGCAGTAGCAGCTCTGAAATTAAAATGGAAGTCACAAAATTACACATAAGCTGTTGTATAATTTCAGAAGTCATTCAGCAAAATCAATTGGGGGCCTGACTACAGCCAAAATTTGACTCTTTGCTGAAACTTAATCTCTCTCTGTCGTAAGTAAATGCTGTACTTTACCACCTGCCTCTTGTCTCTATGCGCAGTCTATTAATCAAAGACTGGAATGGCTCAAAGGTGTTCACTTATGAATAGAAGAATCAAAGTTACCAGATGTTTCTTTAATTTGCAGTCGCCTTTATGAGCCATGTGGAAGTCTGATTACCATGGAAACTTTAACTGTGTTGCTTATTGTACTTTCAAGTACAAAGAAGCAAACCACTGGATATTACTTGAAAGGCCTCACAAACAGCAGTTGCAATTGTTATAGTGCACCATAACTAAATGCACAGTACTTCTGATCACACAGTTTTCTTATTTTCTCAACTAGGGATTAAATAGGTCTACTTATTCAAATCCTCTTTCACTTAAGGAAAAAAAAAACAACACTTTGAGGCAAGGGAGACACCAGTAGTTTGAATGTGAGGACATAATCAGACCAATAATTAGTCAAATTCTAACAAAAGAGATTCCAGAAAGTAGACTATGTTATTTATACGTATTTACCTTGAAGTACCATGCTACGCCATATTTTAACCAGTGGTGGAACATAATGAAGTAAAAGTAGTAAAGTACTGTACATTTTATGTATTATTTTACTTGAGTACATTTTAAGTGGTTTATTTTTACTTTTGCTTCACAACATGTCCTTCCATCCATTTTCTTCCGCTTATCCAGAGCCGGGTCGCGGGGGCAACAGTCTTAACCAGGGACTCCCAGACTTCCTTCACCCCGGACACTTCCTCCAGCTCCTCCGGGGGGACCCCAAGGTGTTCCCAGGCCAGCAGGGAGACATAGTCCCTCCAGTGTGTCCTGGGTCTTCCCCGGGGCCTCCTTCCGGTGGGACATGCCCGGAACACCTCCTGAGGGAGGTGTCCAGGAGGCATCCGGAACAGATGCCCGAGCCACCTCAGCTGGCTCCTCTCGACGAGAGGAGCTTCACAACATTTGAAAGGAGGTATTTGTACTTTCTACCCCACTACGTTATTGAAAAGGACTGAAAAGTATTTTTCATTATTATTTTAGACCTGCTGAAAGGTTGAAGGGTTATTTTTTTTCATTTAATTTCATAATTTGGGCAAACAAAAATATAACAAGAAAAAAAAAAACTAGCAAAATGATTCCGCAAAATTCAGCCCAAATCTTGATTGGGCTTCATTACATCTCAAAATATGCGCAAAATACAAAAGTTCAAGAGTCCGTGCACAGCTTCCAGGTGCTGGTATCAGCAGGAACATTCAACAGTTCCAAAAAAAGAAAGTTTACCGCAGACTTGTTTCACTTTAGTCTTTATCCTTTATTAGGTTAGAGCGAAATACTTTTACTTTTACATCTTTAAGTACATTTTTAAATGGGTACTTTAATGTTTTTTTTAAAGTAGATTGTCTCATGTGATGCTTTTAACCTGCTTAGTATTGTATGATTTCTGTTGGATGAGGGTTACCCACCAAACATAAAGTCTATATCTTATGCTGCAACACGTGGCAGGTTTATTACAGCAATATCCTATGATAGACTGTTCTTTCACAGATTATGGTCACAGCCATGCTTGCTGCACGATCAGCATCATGACACACATAAAATAACTTTGGTGTGGGTGATGTATTCCTATTACACAGCGCTTGTAAAACCTCAAGGATTATTTAAATGGAAGTTCAGTGTCCCATCAGCCACAAAAGGTGTTAAGAGATTATTTCACCTGGGAATGCCTTACATGGCCTCAATATTGAATACAGTATGACATAGCTTAGTATATATGAACCACTGACAGCATTTATTATCCACTGTAAAAGCTGTTTACCAGGACAAAATGAGAAATGTTTCCTTTGAAAGATTTATGTAAAAGCCTGTAAATAGATGTATAGACTGGAACATGGGAAGAATGTGGCCCGGGTTCATGCTGGAGTCTTTGCAAATAAACAGTGAAAAATAATTTAATTGAATTATTTTCATTTAAATTCAAAATAAATTATTAATTCAAAGCCATATCAAGAAGAAGAATTGTAGCATGGGATATTGGCCATACAACACATATTGAGCATTAAAAGCAATGTTTCTGATAAAAGGTTATAAACTAAAGTAGATTAAGATTTCCAACAATAAGAACAAACACTACAGCAACTGGGACACAGAATTAAGTTTTAGTTGTCACACGTAGTTTCAAGACAACAAAAGTGGTAAAGGAGGCCAAATTATGTTATGTTCCTTTGATAGCTATATTCAATCCTTTTTATGCAGACAGTTTTGTAAGTAAATTGAATTGCAGCCAAAAAATGTAAAGGTAAAAACATCTCACTAACAAGTCTTTAGTCTGTTTCTAGGTTGACTGGGAAAAATGAATAAGAGAGAACATGAAAAGTTAAACGTGCACTATGTAACTTTTTGGTTGGGAAGCCATCACCTGGTTGGTTCTATGGATATGGCATTGCTCTGACTGGAATGTTCCACAGTGTGACATTAAGCAGCTCTACCTAATGTTCATTCAATTACAGGTGGTTTTAGAGGTCAAAAACACCTAGAAAGACAGCCATTCTGACTGTGAGCGGGGTTGCCTCTCCAAACATCTGACCTGTAACTTGGTCTTGTTTTGGTCTCCATGAAGGTAGAAAGGTTTAAAGGGATAGTTTGGGTTTTTTGATGTGAATCTGTATGGCATCCCCTTCAGCAGTGTCGTGCATTAACACTGACTTACCCCTGACAGTGTCCTCTGAGCCGAGTTCTGCCCGGTTCTGGAGCTGATGAAAGTAGGTCCGGTAAGTTAGCTGGGACATTAAATAAAGCTTGTTTTTCTTCTCAAAACAATATTTGTCCAAAAAGTGATACATTTGCATCACAAAACAGTTGCCCACGAAAAAGTCAGAAGTCATAATTGCTTGGTGCTATTTTCTCTTGAGTCGTATCACTGCCCGCCTATTATTATTATTAGCCTATTCACTTGTAAGTGGCGATGTTTACAAGTAAACAGGCTAATAATAATAATAGGCGCGGAGTCCCGGCTAACTTGCCGGACCTACTTTCGTCAGCTCCAGAACCGGGGCAGAACTCGGCTCAGAGGACACAGTCAGGGGCAAGCCAATGTTAATGCACGACACTGCTGAAGGGGATGCCATACAGATTCCCAAACTGGTGGCTAAGGTCACCTCTATGCTGGACCATGAGTGTGACCCCCTGCAGGGCGCTCTGTCGGCTCTGGAGAGCAGCTTCAGTGACAGACTGATTCACCCTCGCTGTGTGAAGGAGAGGTTTCGCAGGTCTTTACTTCCTGCTGCTGTCAGACTGTACAACGAATACTGTTAACATGTCATTCAACTTTATCTGCACTACAATATTCAGCTATACTCGAGAGCAGAGGTGGGACAAAGTCATTGCTGGGCAAGTCCCAAGTAAGTCTAAGTCTTTTGCACTCAAGTCCGAGTGAAGTCCCGAGTCAAGAGTATCCAAGTGCCGAGTCAAGTCCGAAGTCAAAGCTCACAAGTCTCAAGTCGAGTCCAAAGTCCTAGCATTTTCGAGTCATTTCGAGTCCCCTTTACAAAGAAATAAAATTTCTACAAATCATATAATGTCTGCAAGATCTGTATTCATTTTACCTTTTTACACCATATCAAATAACATGAGAAAAAAATTAAAAACATGTTATAATATTCCCCAAAAGTCTCATGGTTGTATTAGCTCAAAGTGGTGTTTCTACTAAATACTGAACAAAAAGGTCCGAAACTTATGACAATGATTTCAGTTTTTAATAAATCTGCAAATATTCTGCAATTCTGTGTTTCTCTGTCAATACGGTGTGCTTTGTGTACATTAATGAGTAACAACAAAAACTTGGAACTTAAAGGGATATGCCACCCCCAGGTCAAATTTGGGCATCTCCCCACAGTCCAGAGACTAAAATAAGTGGTGGAAAGCGTTTTCCTGCTCACCCAGCCATTGTCCGAGCCTGTCGCCACTGACCGCCGCGGTATCTGCTGCTCCTCCGCCTTAGACTGGAGTCTAACGGCGCCAGAGAAAGATTTCGGCCAAAAGGAATTAATTTGCTCGATGCGTTTCCCAATTACTTTCTGTGTAGTGTGCATTCATATCGAGTGCAAATAAATGTGCAAATCAACACGGAGAGCTTGACTTGGTCATTTTGGGTGGGAACTATTTTCCAGTGCGGAAGAATAAAGCCGAATCACGCACCACGCTGTGCAACAGGGGAACTCCCTTCCTGGTGCGTAACAGGGATTCCCCTGGCAGCGTGCTGCGTGATTCGGCTTTATTCTTCCGCACTGGAAAATAGTTCCCACCCAAAATGACCAAGGCAAGCTCTCCGTGTTGATTTGCACATTTATTTGCACTCGATATGAATGCGCACTACACAGAAAGTAATTGGGAAACGCATCGAGCAAATTAATTCCTTTTGGCCGAAATCTTTCTCTGGCGCCGTTAGACTCCAGTCTAACGCGGAGGAGCAGCAGATACCGCGGCGGTCAGTGGCGACAGACTCGGACAATGGCTGGGTGACCAGGAAAACGCTTTCCACCACTTATTTTAGTCTCTGGACTGTGGGGAGATGCCCAAATTTGACCTGGGGGTGGCATATCCCTTTAAATGATTTTAGCTAATGGCTGCAATATAAACAGAGTGAAAACTTAAAACGTTCTGAATACTGAGAGAGAAAGAGAGAGAGAAAGAGAAAGAGAGAGAGAGAGAGAGAGAGAGAGAGTGCAATTTGCCTTGGATGCGGTCGAATGAAAGCAACGTAGATCTACTGTGATTGGATGTTGTGCAAGCCACGCGCACATGCTCTTTACATACATTTTCGCAGATTCACAAGTACGAGTGCGGTCCTTATCAACATACTTTTAGAGTTTTTTTTTTTCATTGGACGTAGCAAGTCATCACAAGTCAAAAGGCCTAAGTCCAAGTGAAGACACGAGTTATTGATATTGAAGTCCAAGTCGAGTTGCAAGTGTTTGTACATTTTGTCAAGTCAAGTCTAAAGTTATCAAATTCATGACTCGAGTCTGACTCGAGTCGAAGTCACATAACTCGAGTCCACACCTCTGCTCGAGAGTCTATTTTTAGGTCTATTTTTAAATTATTTAAGCCATTATTTATGATCTTGTTTTATTGCATGCTACTTTTTCATGCTGTTCTTGATCTGTGCGTTGCAACACTGTGGGACTAATAAAGGCATATCTTATCTTATCTTATCTTATCTTAAACTATCCCTTTAATACCATACTCTGAAATATTCCAGACAACGCAATAACATCTTCATGGAGAAACACATTTGATGGACCCTCCGCCAGAAACGTTACACCATTCACCTTTAATTTAACTTCTCTCACTCATGAGCCAGTATGAAACCACAAATCTTGTTGCTGTGAGGCATTTGCACTAACCTACGCCAGCTTTTGCTTTAATACCTCCAGTTATATAACATAAAATATTTGCACTGTTTGAAACAGATAAGAACCATCAGCTCTGTATATACACTATAATTACGCAATATGTTGAGCTGTGGGTTCTGTAAACTTGTGTCGTCAGCATATCTCAGCTGCTCCTCGCCTGCTGCTCAGAGGAAACCCGGGGAGTCAATCATCCTGGAGCAGCACAGAAGGCATGTTCATTATGTAATTGAGGGTTCAGTTCTAGGGGCACAGATGATCCTCGCGTCTGTGTGGTGAGAATTATAATGTGCAAAGAAAGCTTGAGTTGTGAAACTATGATGATCAATTAGGCTATGCCATCTGACTGGAGCATCAGTGTGAATGAAATCCATATATTATATGTCTATCATATCATGGACCCGTTTATCCATTATGGATAGAAACAGCACAGGTGAGTGAGGGTTCAAGATAAAGATAACGCAATCAAACAGGCCGGGAAGGACAATATAATACATTGGTGTAATATAGGCTTCTAATCAATATGGCAATTGAAGAGGTTCATTAGTGTTCAAGGTCTGTTCACTGCATAATGTTGAACCACTAATTGCAATGCATTATTGATTGTGGACGAAAGCCTTTTGAGTGTGTGTTACCGTGGCAAATAAAACACCAGCACATTCCTAATGACAACAAGGCTATGCAAAGGAGTGCTAGAGAGAGGTGAAAGTAAAGACGTTTAAAGTTTAAAGGTCTTAAATTACGCAAAATTGACTCTTGTGAGCTTTAAAGATCCCATGACATGGTACTTCTTGATGCTTTTATATGGCTCCTTAATGGTTCCCTAATACTGTAAATGAATCCTTCTTCAAAATCAACACTCAGTGCATGAGAAACAGAGATAAGATGAGAAAGAGTCATAAATATCTCTCTCAAACTCTTTATTCTGGGCGTTGTTGCTTGAATGCAAATGAGGAGAAAACAGATGGCCAATAGTAGAGGGTGGGGGCGTGGCCAAACTCTCCGCTCAGAGCTCAGAGCCCACAGCTGATCCATTTCCTTGTTTTTGCACGGGGGTAGAGATTTGAAGCGTTCCATTGAAAAATAAACACATTTCCACAGAAAATAAAATTAAACCACTGCTGTTCAAAGGTCCAGAGGCTCAGATAAAGGACTTCCGAGCCTAGAAACACTCGGACGTGCCTCCAGGTAAATAAAAAAACGCATTTCGCATTGCCTAGCGCATTCGCAGTCCAAACTCTCTGGGCGTGATTTACAGAGACGCTGAGTACAGACAGACGGGGGTGGAACTGCATTTGCATTTCTTTTTTCGATCTGACGTCAATAAGGTGCCTTGTTCAAAATCGCCCGTTTGAGCTCCGATTTTTTGTAACGCAGAAAAGGATCGCAAATGCTCAGTTTAGACATTTTGCAACTTTTAACCATGGAGGGGCTAAACAGGGTAGGGGAGCTCACATTAACGTTCAAAAACCTCAGAAAGTGAAAATTTCATGCCATGGGACCTTTAAGCCATGTTATAATGTTACCTCATCAAAAACATACCTGGAGTTGTGTTTTGTTTCATTCACACGTCACACATTTTTCCCTTACCTTACCTTTATTCAGTAGAGATTGGCAATTCTAGGTGTGAAATTATCCAAATGAATCTAGTGAAGGTGTGTGGAGTTTAAAAAAATACAGTGGATCAGTTCCTTACCACGTTACCACATGACATCACAAGGTGTCATCCATTTGACAGAAGAACTCAGACTAAATATGCAGGGTTTGTGTGTTAAACATGTGTGAATGAAAAAAGAAACACAACTCCAGGTATGTGATGAGGAAAAATATTATATTATAACATAGATCAGAAAATAGTGTAATATGGGCCCTTTAAACTGTTAAGATTTGTACTTATTATTAATCAGCCTTTAAAAAGTATCCTCTAATAATTCACAATGAAAAAAAAAACAAACGTAAACTTAAATAAAATACTTAAATAAAAAAAATAAAAGAATTGAAAATGTGTTTATGCCACGTTAAGTCAATTATATTCTATTAAAACTCCACTCACAACAGATCTTGGCTGTTGCAGCAGCTTAGACTGAGACTTAGACTAAAACTTAGACAAACTATTGATCCATATATAATAATAATAATTGAGGGAAATGTTTTGTACACAGTTGCTCACTCATCAAATATAATATATAACAGAGGGTAACAAAAAATAGATGGAATAGCAAAAAAGAGCAATAGACCAGTGTCAGATGAGACATAATTATAAAAATAAAAAAACATAATAAATGTATACGAACAAAGCAGAATAAAATAGAAAAATAAGTAATAAAATATAAAATACAGTATCAAATAAAATCCAAATATATAACAGATAGCAGATTCAAGTCTATAAATTGCGTAATTATTTTCTGAACTGCTCAAAAGCATGCAGAGGATTGTATTATTCCCTGCTCAGTTACAGATTGTTACCTACAGCATTATTTAAAAAAAAAAAACTGTGATGTGAAATAAATTCAATATTAAATAAATACCATTGGACCATGCCACTGTGGTGTATCAGATCTTAACAAACCGCCATTTAGCAGTAGATTGGATTTGAGTGCGTAATTGTCAAACCTACCGGTACACTTTCGGCTGCTGTCATCCTTCTTGGAGGAGCTCATCAGTTTGCAGTTGAAATTTTCCTCCCAGTATTCTGCAAACCACACATTCCGCCTGTTATTTTCCAACGTCCGCGAGGTGAAGTAGGCATCAAAACCTGAAAAACAGACAGAAATTTAGTACACTTGACAAAACCACAGAGCTAGAAAAATACAGAGAAAATACAGAGCTAGTTAGAAGAAGAAGAAGAAGAAAGAAGCTATGCCTTTATTAGTCCCACAGTGGGGAAATTCCAGTTCTGCATTTAACCCATCCTGTTATTAGGAGCAGTGAGCAGCACATTACTGCGCCCGGGGACCATCTCCATGATCTTCTTGCTTCGGTTTGGTCAGGACCAAAGCTGGAGGTACCTACGGTGCATGTTTTGGGTTGGTGGGGGAAACCGGAGTGCCCGGAGGAAACCCACCCAGACACGGGGAGAACATGCAAACTCCACACAGAAAGGCTCGGGTGACCCGGGGATCGAACCCAGACCATGCATGCAAACTCCACACAGAACACACACAGAAAGGTCTGGGCGACCCGGGGATCGAACCCGGAACCTTCTTGCTGTGAAGCATGAGTGCTACCCACTCAGCCACCGTGCTGCCAAATAGGAAATACAAATAGGAAAGGTTTTTGTTTATAAAATTTTAAAAAAAGTATGTTTAGATTATCTTGTTCAGAATTGTTTTTTTTTAAAGTAGTCATAGTATTTTTCCTGATTTAGTCAATAGAATAGATGCGTTCGGGAAAATAAATAAATAAATAAAAACAAACTATTGATGCATTGGATGTATAATGAGGTGTGTATTATGTATTGTAATAATACCACAGCTTCTTGGCCCTATTATGACTATTGAGGGGAAGGAGAAAAAAAAAAAAAAGATGGAAAAATGCAGCAGAAGTTCTTGCCAGAGTGAACAGCACTCCTATGTATCACAGGCTAAGCTTATGCCTATATACCCTTGCATATGCTAATCAAACCGTTGGCTCACAAAGATAATTCCAGAACGGTAAACATGCAGCAACATGCTGTGAGTCACACAATACTGCTCAAAAATGGAAAGTAGGCTATGTACACATGACAATAAGATCTGGAGCGTGGAAGGAGGAGTGGGGGTGTTAAGCACATAAGTCAATTAAGGGATTAACATTAAGAAGGAAATATTTAGTAAAAGATTTATCACTCACATCACTGGAGAGCTGTCCAGAACAAAGCAGTTTTGGCAATGGTAAAATGACTTGCTCAAAGCTAAATTGGAGTACGTGCTCCAAAGCCTATATACAGTGTGTGTGTATATATATATATATATATATATATATATATATATATATATATATATATACAGGGGGTCCTCGGGTTACGACGTTGATCCGTTCTTAAGACGCGTCGTAACCCGAATTTCGTCGTAAGTCGGATTTTGACTTTGATCTTCCAACCAAAGCACCAATAACCTTTCCATCTCAATAATTAGACCACTACGCTGCTTGGTTATCACTGTCGCTTTCATAGGAGCAGATCAGAGCCCACATCAGGTACTTCCGCCCACATTGGGCACGCACACGAGGCCGTCTTCTCTGCCCTACAACCACAATAAAAGCGTATTCTTCCGCCGCGCGCCGTTCATGTTTGTTTACGTCGCTTACCACGCTAAACCGCATAAGACGGAGTGACACGTAATTTTTTTTTTTTTTTTAATGGGGGCGCGTTCGTAACCACGAAATGTCGTAAGTCGAGACCGTCGTAACCCGAGGACCCCCTATATATATATATATATATATATATATATATATAATTCTACTATATAGTCCTACCGTGCAATATCGTTTTCCCAATGTGCAATATTGTTGTTTTTTCAATACTCCTATCGTGCAATATCGTTTTTTCCAATTTTTCAATACTCTCCCTGTCACTGTTTTCATTATTATTACTACTATTATTATTATTCGATTTATTACTTATTTTTTATGATTATTTTTACCTATCTTTATGCCATTCTTGCCTGCATGCACTTGTCTTCTTATTCAAACTGTCCCTACCTGGAGCTACTGTGACAAGTAAATTTCTCCTGTGTGAGATCAATAAAGTCTTATCTTATCTTATCTTATATATAGGCTTTGGAGCAGCAATACTAGGTGCCAGTGAATAATTTACAGAAACACAAATAAGTACCTCCTCCATGTTAAGTCTGATCATCCAAATATTATTAGTTGTTTGATCTGATATTGAAAAGTTACAATCATCAATCTATCAATCACATTTTAATCACATCTCTCTCTTGTGAAAAAGAATGCAAAATATATTTAATAGCTCGCGTTATTGACAGTTTGGTCTTAACTGCTCTATCATTCAGATCCCTATCCCTCAGGAGGAGCCATAATAAGTATAGCTGTGCTTTATCTTAAGAAGTGCTCTTAATCTTCCTTCCTCTGACATAAGGGTGTCTTCAAAGTGATAGGCAGTCAGGCTCTCCACACCCACAAGTCGTCCTTGACACCCGCGGTAGTGTCACTGCCTCACACTCATTTGAATCTTTTCTGACTGACTTTCAATTAGGATCCGGACCCTTATGTTCCTTTATATGAAATCGGTGAAGTGGGACAACGAGAAGAAGGGACACAGAGGTGAAAGTGGGACATTGGAGTAGATAGCATGGATGACAAGAGAATGAAAGACATACTTTACTCTATGAGATTTAATTGATAATTCAGTGAGGAGATCTAATGTAAGAAGGAGTTGATTGCCTTCTGCACAGGTGTAAGTGGAGGTAGAGCTGCTCTGAGCAAAAGATATTGGCCTCCCCTTGCCACAAAGACATATTTCATCTGAGGTGGTCTCAGCCAGGGCGCAGCATTGTATCAAGTGAGTTATTATATTATGGGGCTCATTTGCATAGAAAGCAGAGTGTTAAAAGAACAGTGTTTGAAAGACGGCATTAGGCCACAGTATTTCTTCTTATGGCAGACAGAAGTGTGGCTAGGTAAAAGATGGTGAAATAGAAGAAAAAGTGCACTGGTAAAGTTAAGAGACTGTATTACAGCGTCTTAACCCTAACCCTAACCTTTGAAAAGAGGATTATTCAAGTTTAGTCAACTCTGCATGCTCCTGCTTTGTTTTTGTGACTTGTTATGACTTTCTACAATTTGGCCCCATTTCTTGACATTATTCTTCTGGGTGAGTTGAATTCATTGTAAGACAAAACTTAAGCAACTAACCTGTATAGTATAGTATAGTATAGTATAGTATAGTATAGTATAGAGTTGGGCGGTATCCAAATTTTGATACCGTTAAACCGTGTCCACATTTTCCCGGGGTATACGGTATTACCGTTGCTAAGGCTAAAAAAAAAACAAAACAAAAAAAACACTTGGTAGCACTACAGTGGAGTCGCCTCGCCAAATGGCAGCTTGCACCTATACCGTTCAGAAACAGAATAGCAAGCATTACATAGGCCTAATGATACTGAAAACATAACAAAACATGTACAAAATTAGTAACTTTTATTAACAAATGTTTAAAGTGCAAATACAGCAGCCAACCGACGGAACGAAATAACAAATTGTCTGAAAGCTAACAAACCAACAGGAATCATGATCAGAAGCAGTGACTTTATAACCAAGTGCTTAACAAAGAACTGAGCAAAACCCGCATGGCAAAGCTGTAACAACACAGTTAAAGGGATATTCCAGGATTTTTGACATGGGGGCTCATTTCCGAGTTAGCCAGAGTGCTGCAGAGATGTGGAGACACTTTTTAGCGAATTTCATGCAGTCCTTCCAGCTGCAGAGTTTTCAGATGCTAGGCTAGCGCAAGTCAACGGTAAATGGTAGCCGGATTTAAATAAGGCTTACCCACTCCATAGTGCACCCAAAACAAGTCAATTATAACGGCAGACTGTTGATGTAAATGTTGATTGAGTAATTTTTGAAATCAAACTGACTGTGAATAGCATTAATCATTCCATATCTGAGGGACTAGCTTCGCAGCAGCAGCGGAATTTTACTTTACTCTAGTTGGTTGTGAAGTGACCAATCACGTAAACAGAGAAGCGAGAAAAGTCGTAGTAAGGAAGACCACAGAGTGAAGAGGTGAATTTTAAAAGAACTACCGGGCAAAATGGTGTTTCAGTGTGCATTTAGAAAATGTACAAATAAAGCCCGCAGGTGGGCACCACAAAGTTTTCACAGCTTTCCAGTGCACGATCGAGAAAGGACGCGACTGTGGCTTGTAGCTGCTGGCTTAGACATCAACACACCGGTGGAGACGCTACATAAACAGAAGATTTGCAGTGATCATTTCGGACCAGACGACTACACCAAATCCCTTGGAAAGCCTAGTCTGACAACCACTGCAGTACCATCTGTCTTTCCAAGCGCAAGATCCCGTGATGAAGAACAGGTTTATACCTTTTTTACCCAAGCTTGCTCCTGTCGTTACGTTAGCGTGCTGGTCAAAAGGCATGCACGCTCATAAAGTTGTTGCTAGCCCGTGAACATTCATGTTGAGCACGGAACTGAAAAGACAGCCCCGCATTGATCGTTCATTCCAACGAACAATGCAACAACCCGGTTTTCTGTAGCTGTAGCGGGGGCTAACTCACAGACACTCTCTCGCGTTCTGCCCTTTCAACTTCATCTGTATATTCCAAGCATCAAGGAGACCTCCAAACGTGGCCATGTCTGGACTGTAGAACAGGGCAGGCTACTGTACTCTACGGCTAACGATGACAGCTGAAGGTAAACAAATATCAGCTGGAAACCTAACTGCAAGGTGATATCACTCCGCCCATGCCTAGCTAGATCGGGGGAAAAACGCGCTGTTGCATAAGGACATAAATCCTTTAAATTACAAGGTTGATTATATTTCTAAAATTGTTCCATCAACACAGACATTTGCATCGACAGTCTGGCGTTATAATTGACTTGCTTTGGGTGCACTATGGAGTGGGTAACCCTGATTTAAATCCGACTACCATTTACCATTGACTTGCACTAGCCTAGCAACTGAAAACTCTGCAGCTGGAAGGACTGCATGAAATTCGCTAAAAAGTGTCTCCACATCTCTGCAGCACTCTGGCTAACTCGGAAATGAGCCCCCATGTCAAAAATCCTGGAATATCCCTTTAAATTAATTATAGGTAATATTATATTAGGGCAAGATTTTTTTTTTTTTTTTATGACGGTAATGAATCTGATACCGTTGCTATTTTTAGATACCGCAGTATACCGTATTACCGTATTACCGCCCAACCCTAGTATAGTATAGTATAGTATAGTATAGTTTGCTTTATTGTCGAAAACAATCATGTACATGTACACAGAGTGAATTCGAAATTTCGTTTCCCCACTAACCAGGCAGGACAGTGATAGAGTGGCTAGGGGAGGGGCCGCTGCACTTGCGCGCGCCACCGACTGGGAGATGCAGAGTAGAATAGATGCAATACATACAATCAGTGACAATTTAACAACATGTAATGACAGAAAAACAATTGGAGATATAACATACGGTGTTCTTTTTCGTTGGTAACAGAAGGAAGGGTGTGTGGGGCAAGGGAAAAGATCAGAAATCAATGAAATTGATTGAAAACTGAAGAAGAAGCAGACATCCTAAAAATAGACAGGGCAGCATTACTTAATACATGTGAGTGTGAGTCCAATAGTGTGTGGCAATGTTTTTGTAGAGTCTGTGAGATAAGCGGCAGCTGGCGGCCTTGGACGTGTTTGTGCAGAAGAAGCAGTCAAAACAAAGAGTCCAGATGAATCACATTTTTTCAGGAGAATTGATTACAAAAAGGGGAATTTAACATAATCGATACATTTTAGAACCCAGGCGAACAGACAATTTGCCAGAACTCTGGTTTCTGTCAGGTCCCCACTTCATGCAGGTCTGTGCGACTCGCAATCCTCCCCCTGGCACGTATGATAATGAATATGGACTGAGCCGCTGTTCCCCACAGTTCCAAATCCATTTATCCGCGATGTTATCTAGCGCCAGGTGGATCCCACAGATGGATGATACGTTCACCTGTGTTTTTCTTTCTGGATGTTGCCCCCCCTGAGTTTGCAGTTCCCCGTGACCGGCGGATCGGGGCTCTTTTATCCGCTCGGCTCCAATTAGTGATGGGTCAGAAATCATCCCCCAGGCCAATCCAGATGTCCTGCCATCAAAATTCCAATAGAAATCGCTCCGTGTCCTCCGGTAACAGCGGTGCCAGGCACACGACGCGTCCTTCGTGTATCAGGCAGCATGTTCCCGCAGGGCTGACCGGCTCTCCAGACCGGCGCTCCGCCGTGGGGGGAAAAAAAAGCGTAGGGACCAGCTTTATCCAATTCATAATTTAGGATTTGAAAAATCTGATCCAACAGGAGAAAAAGACCAGAGAAATAAAACACCAAACAGAGCAAAGATGAAGGAGGAAGAGAAAAGTGTGTCTGCTCTTCATGACAGCTAGGAGTGAATATCATCATATACAATCATGTACAATTCTGTAACACTTTCATATTATCATATAACAGCTACTAAAAATCATTGACAAAGCAAGATAATATCACATTACAAAAGCCCATTGTGCTGTTTTGAAGATTCCGTACAAAAAGAACATCTATTCTACTGTAGCTGCGGGGCACATCAGTCCTGCTCTCTCCACTCGATGGGAAGCCAGCATAAAAATGCCCTGGTAGAATGAGGTATTAAGACAACAGCACATAGAGCACACACGTGAAAGAGAAGGAGGAAATAAAGCAGTTCAGCGATAATTGCAT